>JBBCBC010000338.1:0-17409 GCA_037126765.1 Stenogyne calaminthoides | reverse complement strand
TCGGCCCAGGGTGAGATCATCGGTCCGACCCGGCCTTCGGGAATCATTTGAAGGTGTTCACGGATCTGATGGCCGCACATGCTAATGTGACGACCGAGCTATTATCGTAAACCATCCGGAGGCGTTTAAAGGAGTTGGGTCGATCGTGGACGGGGGGCGCTATGGCCGGACTCTTGGCTTGTTGGTTAAGGCCTTTCCTTGGATGAAGGGACTTGTTTCGATCTACCGGAAGTTGTGGCTGAGGCTCCCCCGTGCGATGGGGGTCGAGTTCGTTGGAGGGAGCATGTTCGAAAGCGTTCCCCAAAGCCGACGCAGTTATGCTCATGGTAATGACATGTGGTTAGAATATTCTCTTTAGGGTCAGGTGACAATTTCAGAACGATAAGTTTTATTTTGCAAAAAATAGGACATTAACTTTTTCTTCTGCAAGAGTATGACTTTTTAACTTTTATTTTTGTAAATATAGACCACCTAAATTTGCGAAAACTCAAAATTTATGGGTCTAAAATTGTGTAAGCTCAAAGCTTAAGGCCTACTTTTTGCAGAACGGAAAACTATTGTCCTACTTTGTCAAACCTAAACTTAATATCCTTAAATTACCACCTATAGTTATTACGCCTAAAATGTTGTGTAATTTCTATTAATTAATCAAGATGCATAAATTTGTGTTGGTTTTGGAAATTGAATGACAGTGGATATTGCATGATTGGAGCGACGAAACGTGTATAAACATCCTCAAAAATGCAAAGAAGCTATCCCTAAAGAGAGGGGGGAAAGGATAATTGTGGATGCTATAATTGATGAAGACGGGAAGGGGAGAGTACACGGAGGCTCGATTGTTGTTGGACATGATGATGATGGCGGTGATGGTAAACGGCAAGGAGAGAACTTATGCAGAATGGGCTCATCTTCTCAAACAAGGGGCTTTAGTAGACACACTGTCAAAAATATCAAAACCATCGAATTTGTCATTGAGGCCTATCCTTGAAAGAAATTTGCATACATGTAAAAAAAAAAAAAAAAATTATGTTCGGATTAGTTCATATATGTGTGACGTGCCAATTTTCAGATTCTGGAACTAGTTTGAATTCACCTTCTGTAATTTGGAGGCTGTAATAAGAAGCATGCATTTTAAGAAAATTTGCAATTTAATAATATGATTGTGATTCGACTTTTTATGTACAACACATCCTTTTTACATGATGGATTTGTTTTAGTATTCTAGTAATTAGTCTTTTAGGCCATTAACTTAGAAGAAATTAAAGTACGTTGCTATGTTATCAAATTGGAAACTGGGAGATTGAATATAGCACATGTTATATATATATTTTTTTTGAACAGAAAAAAAAATCAAATAAATATGATTTGAGCAATAAGGGGTACTCAACCCATACAAAAATTACAGTAATTCCACTACACCATACCAGCAAACCAAGTTCTCCTAATCAGACCGGAAAATCAGTAAGATAGTACTATAAGCTAACTCACAGGATAAATGGCACCAAACATTGCAGAGGATCCGCCAAACCAGCCTGTGTACGACAGCCTACTATTCGTGAATTTGACAGAAATCCAAGACCGTGTCCTCCTCTTAGTTTCCTCGAGAACCTTATGCAAGACAGGCTGAACATTATTAAATATGGCATCATTTCTACACTTCCAAATCATCCAAACCAAGCAGATCCAGAAAGTTGCTGCAATTCTCTCTTACGCTTTCCTGGGCCCAAAGTCTTAAGATGACGGACGAAGGAGACGTCAGAGATGTACAGTGTGGGCAATCGAGACCTTGAGCCATCCGTGGTAATCACTCCAGAGATTGATGCAGAATTGGCAATTGAAGAAGAGGTGTGCAATATCTCATCCTCGACTCCACAAAAACACACCGGACATCTCCGTTTAGAAGGAATGATAGTCTTAGCTTGTAAGCTGATTTTTGTTGGCAACCTTTGCTGATACTATAGCACATGTTATATACATAGATACTCTAAAAAGAGCGATCATGTAAATCTGAGTTCACCGAAACCCAATAAAAATCACAGATTGGCTAAATCATTAAATCTGTTAATTGGTTCGATAAAATGGCAAACTCATTTAAACGTATAGTAAAGAATAAAAAAAAGGAAGATCTTTTAAACGTTTTAGAATACATTATTAGAATCCAGCGTAGTCGTATTTATTGTAATTAAAAAGGACTCATAAGTTCCATTTTCCTTCCGTCAAAAAAAAAAAAGATTCCATTTCTCCTGAATCTTTTTTTGCTTATTTGGCCTCCTTTTTGGACGCAGTCGATGAGTAAAAAAAAAGTGAGAAGAAGTCCTGATTTTCAGTGCGGATCCAGGGTTTAAAGTTCCCCGAATATACTAAACTCATGTTTTAAGTTTAACTAATATATATCAACACTTAAATATTATATTGATGTAATTATACTTAAATATTATATTGATGTAATTATACTTATGTATCCGCGGTTGAAGTCATTTCTAAGAGTTGCACACCGCACATGCATGACACTTTTCTAAGAAAAGAACCTTAATGTGGAAGATCTGTATCCTTTTCTAACAAAAACTTCATTTTTTTCAATTGTACTTAAATCTAGTAAAATCTAAAATTTAACGAGGCTTAGTTACAACTTTTACTTTATCAAAACTACATCTAATGTGACTCTATTAAAGATATTTCGACATCCAATTTCACATTTTGTGTTCCACCCTCCGAAACCCTCCGAAACTTAAACACTTTGTACACATAATATATCACAAATCCTCCAATGAAACTTGTTTAGTAGGATGAAATTGATATCGCTACACTTGATTGCCACTATTTTTATGAACTAATACTAATATCATTTAATGCTATATTAGTTTATAAGTGTAATATCATCGGATCATAAGTGTAGTGGTATTAGTTTATAAGGAGAATAATTAATGTTTTTTTATGGATAGTAACACTACAAAAAAGGCGGTTTTAACGACGGTTTTAGCGACGGTTTGTGAACCGCTTATAATTCTGACGACGTTTTATCGAATTGATTTAATCGACGGTCAAAGTCATTGATTTAGCAATGGTTTAGCGGTTCTCTTCGGAATCAAAGGGTCGGGTTGAATCGGGTCACTTAGCTACGGTTTATCGACGATTAGGAACCGCCGCTTAAGTCAGCGTCTTGACGGGGACCGAGGCGCCACGACACTTCGCCAACCGCACATTCGGCGGTTAGCGACGGTGTTTTTGAATTTATCGACGGTTTTTTCGTACGCTATTAGCGACGGTTTTTAAAACGGCTTATTAATCTGGCTCTCTAACTGATTATATAAACAATCCCGCAAAGATTCTTTTTTTCAAATTAAATTGAGCCGCCCCGCCAGACATCGCTCGTTGTTGCCGCCGGAACATTCCGCCAATTAAACGATAATCTTACTGCCGCACTCTTCAAATTCGATGAATTTTCTTACTTTTTACCGCTTCATTTTCAAATTGTTATATATATATATATTTATATATTATTTAAATATATATATATTTTTGAAATTATATATTAATAATATCTATATATATTGTTAGAAATTGTTAGAAATTAGACTAGTTCAAATTTAAAAATTGTTAGAATTGTTAGATTGTTGGTTGAATAGGATGAGTTTAAATTGTTAGAAATATATTAATAATTCCGCTCAAAATTGTTAGAAATTAGACTAGTTAGATATTATAATTGTTAGAATTGTTAGATTGTTGGTTGAATAGGATAGGTTTACAATAATATCGTCAAAAACTCCGCCGAAATCATTTGTAAATATTAGATAATATTACTTGTATATATGTGTTAAATTAGTTTTATAGTATTACTTGTATATGCATGTTAAATTAGTTTTATAGTATTACTTGTATATGCATGTTAAATTAGTTTTTATAAGATTACTTAGATATGCATGTTTAATTAGTTTAGCTAGTCTAGTTAGAAATTAAACTAGTTAGATATTATAATTGTTAGAATTGTTAGATTGTTGGTTGAATAGGATGTGTTTAAAATAATACAAAGAGGAAACCTGCTAAATTTAGGCGCCATTTTAATTAATTATTAATAGTTTTAATTATGTAATTTATGTCAAATGACATTCATATTTTTTTTTATATAATGCAGATGAGTACTACACGCATAATATAGTGGTCGCAATGCAATAAGTAACGATGGAGGGCCGAGATAATGCAACGACGACGGCCGAGGTAATGGGTGTAAGCAACAGTAACGACGCGGGTTTAGGCAATCGGCGGTGGTCGAGGCGGTTGTAGTGTTCTCAACACCAGAGAAAGAGGATCCTTCGACCGACGGTGAACTCCGCCAGACCTTACCCATCCTCACCGGGTCCAAATTGGCAGAACCCGCCAATCGGCTGCATCTCCGCGAGGGTCGAAGCCTGTGTTCACCTTGCTCATCGTGGGTTTCAAGACCCGATGCTCTCGCTTTTTAGCTTATCGACTTGAGAGAGGGAAAAGTGAGTTATAATTTACTTTTTATTTATTAATTTGTTTAGTTATACAGCTTAATTATTTAATTATACTTTATTAATTTTTTATATTGTTGTTTCAAAGATCATACCCCATTCGTCGCTGCTTATAGCCACCAACTCCATATTAAGAGTTGAATTGCCATGGGGCCCACAATGAAAGGCGCGTGCTCGAATCCCACCTCAAATCTACTGATTTAGTTTAGTAGTACGTATAATAATTAATTACTAAAAAGTATTCATAATTATTTATTTTAATTTAATACAATAAAGTTTGTATTAATGAAATTCAAAACGTATTTGCTGGGGAAGGATAGACAATCGACCTATTTTTTGGTCCGCTAAAAAGCTTGCCCAAGTCCCAGACATGATTATCAGACAGTGGGCACGTCCGCTGCGAAGGACGGCGGTCGATATGACGGACGACACGGATCCCCGGCGTCTTGGTTGACAAGTCGCGGTCGAAGCCATCCCGCTTATCGGAGATGCTACGGAAGAATCGTGAAAACCGCATTTGCCCGGCCTTGAGGGATGGGGGCATCGGCCACGTAAAATAAGGTCGGATCCCGATCGATTCCGAGCACCAAATGGCGGAAGTAAGTAATTAAAACATATTAATATTTAATTTATAAGTTTCATAATTAATTTTAATACGCAGTATTTGTTAACGCGAACTACGGCTCGGACGCCCTCGACGCCTGAGACGCTGGCACTCGCCACCCCCATGAAGAGCGAGACAAGGACCTCCACCTACCACCGCAGAACCACCTACATGCACGTAAGTAATTTAATTATAATATCAGATTTCAGAATTACTAACCCGCCACGATGCATATTTTTGCCTCATGATATAATTTTTTTTACAGAGAACCGCGGTAGAAAGTGGTCGGGGTTACCTGTGCCCAAGCCGCCTTTAAAGCCATGATAATCCATCACCTCCTCCGATTAATTTGAATCGATACGGCGGGATGAGTACCGGTCATTACCAGACATCGTCCTCGTGTTCGAGGGTTGTCTCCGTCATAATCGAGGAGACGCAACCCTACTCATCTCGTGACCAGCATTTCAAAGATCAAGAGAATGCCGTGATCCGTTACAGGAGACTGAACAGACAGAGAGGCGGTGACGGCCGAGATCAAAGAAGAAAATCAACGGAAGCGGGCGATTGCATCCGCCCGTGGCTGCTCAAATGGATTGCTCCACACCATTAATTTCGGCGATCGGTGGCAAGGCCGCGCGGTGGCGCATGGCCTTATGATTATTGGGGTCGGTGGTGGCGGCGGCGTGGGCAAGTGGTGGTACTTGAATTGGCGGGGCAGTGGTCGTGGCGATTAGGTGGTCATGGCAATGGTTTGGTCAATCTTGGTGGTGGTGGTGGCGTGGCGATGTGTCGAAAACGAAATGGTGGTAAGGGTGGCTTGGATGATATTGGTGACTTTTAATTTCGATAATTTGTTTTTTTTTCATACTAATTTGGGTGAGGATGAGGATAATTATTATCCTAATGTCCGTGATTGGAGGATAATCTAAACAATTTACTGCTTTTAATTTTTTTTTTAGTATTTTGTTTTCATCGACACTTTTTTTTTTTTTTTTATTGTGAATTATGTTTGCCTAATGTTTATATCGTTTATTTTTTCTATTGTTTATTTTTAAAGAAAATTATAACTTGTTTAGATAGAAAAGTATTACTTGATTAAATAGAAAAGTATAACTTGTTAAATAGAAAAAGTATAACTTAATTAAATAGAAAAGTATAACTTGTTAAATAGAAAAGTATAACTTGATTAAATAGAAAAGTATTACTTAATTAAATAGAAAAGTATAACTTGTTAAATAGAAAAGTATAACTTGTTTAATAGAAAAGTATAACTTGTTAAATAGAAAAGTATTACTTGATTAAATAGAAAAGTATAACTTGTTAAATAGAAAAGTATTACTTGTTTAAATAGAAAAAGTATAACTTGTTAAATAGAAAAATATAACTTGTTTAATAGAAAAGTATTACTTGATTAAATAGAAAAATATAACTTGTTAAATAGAAAAGTATAACTTGTTAAATAGAAAAATTACTTGATTAAATAGAAAAGTATTACTTTATTAGATAGAGAAGTATTACTTGTTTAAATAGAAAAGTATAACTTGTTAAATAGAAAAGTATTACTTGTTTAATAGAAAAAGTATTACTTGATTAAATAGAAAAGTATAACTTGTTTAATAGAAAAGTATTACTTGATTAAATAGAAAAGTATAACTTGTTAAATAGAAAAGTATAACTTGTTAAATAGAAAAGTATTACTTGATTAAATAGAAAAAGTATTACTTGATTAAAAAGAAAAGTATTACTTGTTTAAATAGAAAAGTATAACTTGTTAAATAGAAAAGTATTACTTGTTTAATAGAAAAAGTATTACTTGATTAAATAGAAAAGTATAACTTGTTTAAAGAAAAGTATTACTTGATTAAATAGAAAAATATAACTTGTTAAATAGAAAAGTATAACTTGATTAAATAGAAAAGTATAACTTGTTAAATAGAAAAAATATAACTTGTTTAATAGAAAAGTATAACTTGTTTAATAGAAAAGTATAACTTGTTTAAATAGAAAAGTATTACTTGATTAAATAGAAAAGTATAACTTGTTAAATAGAAAAGTATTACTTGATTAAATAGAAAAGTATAACTTGTTAAATAGAAAAGTATAATTTGTTTAAATAGAAAAGTATAACTTGTTAAATAGAAAAAATATAACTTGTAAAAAAATGAATTCTAGGACATATAATTAATTTTTATTAAATGTACGCGAAGAAAAATCTTGTGGCGATCACCGATCCACGCCAGCCCAAGGTCCCGTGTCACCCCCCCATGGGAACTAATAATTGCCTCATTAAATTGGAGGCTTGGGTGCTTATATATGAGTTGTTTGGTGGTTAAGTTCGTGATGGTCCGTGGTTCGTGGTTCGCCGGTCGTTCGGGCGCCATCGCCAGGGTTCGAACCATAGCTAGCCCTTTTTTCTCGAAAATTCATGATTTATCGACGGTTTTAGCGACGACATCGCCAGAAATGCTAATTGAAATGACGGCACAATTTACCGGGTCAGCTTCTTCCTACTAGTTTTAACGTTATAGCGACGGTCATTTATGGTCACTAATACGACAAGCATCTACCGTCGCTTATATCGGTTGTTGATTGTCGACGCCTTTAGCGACGTTTACGGTTTTTTTTTGACCGTCCCACCTAAACCGCCGCAAAAACGTCGCTAAGTAGAGATGAGTTATGTGTCGTCGCTACTTAGAGAGACGGTTTCACAATACTGGCGTCGCTAAAGTTCAATGACCTCGTTTTCCCGACGGTCATTAAACCGTCACATGATGATGTAGCGACGTTATTTCGCCGCTAAAACCGTCGTTAAACACCGGGCTTTTTTGTAGTAAGTCAAGAAGTTGTAGGGGGGTTGTAACTTGTGTTTTAAGAACAATAATTTTACGGGCTTGTAAATGTATGACAATATGCTTTAAAATGTGTAAATATATGACAATATGTTTTAAAAATTTGTAAATATGGGACAATATGATTTAAAATCAGAAATGTAGGACAATTGAGCCAAAATAAGCCCTAAACCTCACATGACATTTCAGCCCGATTTGGGCTTATTCGTGTTCAATTGTGCTACATTTACTGATTTTAAAACATATTGTCTATACTTATATATTTTAGAACATATTGTCCTACATTTCCAAGTTCAGAAAATTATTGTCCTTAAAACACAAACTACCGCCCCTAAGTTACTGTCCTTAAAAATATTTTTCCTAATTTATAAGTGTAATGATTAAATTTCATACAATGAACAAGTTTCTAGGAGGCTTACTCTTAAATGAAATATCTAAATTTTTTGCATGTGATGCGGTGGCAAATAAAGGATCCAAAAAGAAATAATTCTCGCACCAAACCGTTGGAGTTGCAATTTTGCAGCTGCGCCATAAATATTTAGTGTTCAAGAGATACCTAATTACAATTATAGGATTTAGTAAATTGGTAGAGACTCCGAATAATAAATTATGCATGGAAGATAGCTCATAAGAATATCAAATTAGACGCTTTCGAAAAAAAAGAATATCAAATTAGACTAAAAAGATATCATTAATAAATGTAACCTTTGGTTTTTGGTTAGGTAATTCTAATACTCCTATTGATTCTAATACCAAATTATTTTTGGCATAGATCATTAGTATGTATATTTTAATTAAGTTGTCATTGTAAATCAGCTTTGCCTATATATTAGGAAGAGGCGCAATTTCTAGCAATAATTGTGGAAATATATTGTAGCTAGATAATATATATTAGGAAGAGGCGCAATTTCTAGCAATAATTGTGGAAATATATTGTAGCCTAGATAATATATATTAGGAAGAGGCGCAATTTCTAGCAATAATTGTGGAAATATATTGTAGCTAGATAATATATATTAGGAAGAGGCGCAATTTCTAGCAATAATTGTGAAATATATTGTAGCTAGAGAGATGGCAAACAAATGACATAGTTGAGTTCACGGAACAGTCTATGTATTTTTAACTTTATTTATGGGTAAAAATTATCAATTATTGTAAAAAAAAAAAAATCACTCTTTAAAAATATAAAAACATTTTCAGACAGTTATTATTTTTTTGTGTATGACGGTGATAGTTTTTATGCATAATAAAGAAAAATTTTTATACATAATTAAAACTAAAAAAAAAAATTCACACAAGTTTTTTCGACATAGTTTTATATAAATAAATAGTCAAATCATCACTAAATAATAACCAATTTTACATTTTAAAAAATATCCATCATTATAATATTATTCAGAATCGTGAAAAGAAGTTTCTATCTTAATATAATCAGTCTTTTTTTTTTCAAAACACATTCTCCATCTCCCGTCTCCTCGATTTTGAGGTCATAGCAGATTTTCTCCACCTTCTCGCCAAGAGCATCCCTTCGATAGCACTAGATTTTATGACATACTTTTCAGGATCTACGGCCTCAATTCTGTACTTCAAGTACTTGAACTTTCCACTTGAAGTTTATGTCCATAAACAATTTTAACTGATTGGAAACTAATATATATACTTTTACTATGTTTCACTTTTACTTTTTACCCTTACCAAATGTAGGGCTTTTTGAAAAACTTAAAACAGCTTTCTAAAGCACTTATTTTTAAAGCTCCCTCTCATTTTTTGAAAATAAGTGTTTCGAAATGCTTTTTAAAAATGTGTTTTGAAACACTTAAACCAACTTCTAAACACTTATTTTCAAAGCTCCCTCTTAGACTTGCTCATCCTGTTCGAATCGCGGTTCCCTGTTCCAAAAAGTTGAACCGAACCAACCGCAAAAATTGTTTAACGGTTCGGTTCCGCGTTCCCTATCCGTTCCCAACGGTTATGAACCGTTTTTTTTTTTAATTTTTTTATCAAAATACAAATAAAAAAAATAAATTGAAGTAAATTTAAGAAGATGAAGCAAAATCTTATGTTATTAAACATACAAAATTACAAACAAATAACAAACAACTCAAAAATTTACAACTTACAACTTAAAAGTTACAATTTACAAGTAATTTACAATTTAAACAATAAACATGCTAAATTGCTAATGTGGTAAATTACAACTTAATGCTAAACATACAATTTAAAAGTAATTTACAATTTAAAACATTAAACAATAATTTAATACATTACAAAAATTACAATTTATAATTTACAACTTAAAAGTTACAACTTACAAGTAACTAAATTGCTAATGCTACAAATACAAGTGTACAACTTATAATTACAATTTAAAAATTACAAATAATGAAAAGAGGATAAAAAAAAAAAGGACTTGGGCATAATTTTAAATTTTAAACTTAGAAAATTCTAAGTTAGAAACTTAAAATTATGTTGCCTACGATCCGACATTAGAATCAAAGCCCACGTAGTTCTTCTTTACCTTGTTTCTTACCTCTCAAGACTTAAATCTTAAGAAGATTTAAGCTTCACTTTCGTTTCGATTGTGTCGCCGATCACACCATCTTCGCTAGAATCAAGGCTTAAGAGCTTCATTTTGTGTTCGATCTTCGCTTTTCACCCAATCATCAAGTAAACATTGGTTTTTTCGTGCTCAACCGTCAATCTTGAACGCCTTTCATTCAAGATATGTCCACCCAAGCTAAATGCTCGTTAAGACGGCTACTGCTGAGACTCGACATGCATATATCTCTTTGCAATCATACTCAACACCGGATAAGCATCTAATCTCCTCGACCACCACTTTAAAATATCAAAATTTTCTAATTCTCCGATTGATACTCAAAAGAAGGTGTATTTAGAAAATTCTCAATTTCTAAGAAAACATTTGATTGTGCCGTTTTTCGTTGTTGATATCGTTCTTTAGAAAAAATTATCTAAACGAGAAAATTTACCAAAAAGACCAAGACCAAGGGATTGAGTACCACCACGTTCACTACTAGTAGTACTAGTAGCACCACGAACACTAGTAGAATCACCACTAGTAGGACCAAATTAAATTTTATATTCTCTAAAAACATCCATAAGAACTTATTTAGATTTTTGGACAACCACAATAAGAGAAGGGGTGTTATCATCTGTAATAGGAAATAAAACATCATAATATATAGAAATTAATTCTTGCACTCCATCTATTCTTACTCTAGGATCAAGTATTTTAGCAATTATAAACACATCGGGAATATATAAAAAATATTTCATCCATTTGACTTTCATTGAACTAATAACATTATATAATATTTCATTTGATCACTACAATCTAGAGTAATTGCAACTCTAACACATTGATCTAAAGCAAGAATAGAAGTAGGATAATACGTACCGGATAATTGTGTAGTAGCTTCATTAAAAACTTGCAACATCTCACATAAAGTAGCACATAAATCCCATTGACTAGGAAATAAAGTAATACCACATTGTTCTTGTGCAAAAAAAATACATAATGCATTTCTATACTCATAAGATGCACTTAACATTTTATAAGTTGAGTTCCATCTAGTAGCAACATCAAGTGAAAACTTTTTGGAGTAAGTTTATTAACTACACAAAAAAACTTTTCCATCTTTTTAAAACTTTTGATGTCTAACCAAATAACCAAGTGCATGTTTAATAGGAGCAACATGCGTTTTTTAAAGAAGATAAACCGCCTTTGAACACACAAATTTAAAATATGACAAAAACATCTTACATGAAAAAATCTACCACCAATTGATGGTTGACAAATTGCAATAAGTTCATCTAAACTAGCCAGATTAGCACTTGCATTATCAAATGAAATTGAAAATATTTTTGTAAGAATGTTGTACTCTTGCAAAATCGCATTTAATTTTTAGAGCAATATTTGAGGTCGTATGCTCGAGATCAAACTCTCTATATGCAATTAAACGTTTTTGAATTGTCCACGTATCATCAATCCAATGACAAGTAATGCCCATATAATTATGCTCTTGAAAAATGATCACTCCAAATATCCCAACATATAGAATTTTTTGAGTTAATCTAGAAAACATGATAGTCATTTCATCTCTTATTTCTTTTAGCCATTTTATCAATTTCACGAGTAATAGAAGATCGTGAAATTTTTTTTTTTTGAAGGATTATAAGCGTAGTAACCCATTTTTTTCAAAAACGAAGATCATTTGCAAAACGAAAAGGAAGATGTTTAGAACAAATAAGTTTAGCTAATTCTCTTCTAGCAACCTTAACATTATATCTAAATAAACTAGTAGGATTACTTACTTCACCACCTTCAGAAGACGCCGTGAATCCACGTAGTTGCGTTTGAGATGTAGTCATTCCCAAGACTTCTTTATGTTTTACCAACAAGTGTTTTTTAAATGTTCCATATCCACCACCTTTCTCAAAATGATAAACACTAGTGCAATAGTTACAATAAACTTTAAATATATTTACCTCATCGGTTGCCACTTTTTTGAAGTGAATGGTGAATATTTTGGATGCAAGAACTCTACATTTTCTTTCTCCGCCTTGAGGTGGAATGACCTCCTCCTCCTTCACATTTTCTTCGTTTCCATGACCATGAGGACCATGACCATGAGTACTTTCTTGAGTACCACCACGAGGTTGTTGAAATTCTTCATTTGAAAAAAAGTGGCATCCGGGATAACAGGACCAAGACTTCTCGCTTATATTTCCTCCACACTCCATGGAATATTGAATTGTTCAAGAGGAGGAGGAGGTGGAGGAAAAAATCGGAAGTCATCGGACTCTTTCGTTTTCCTCCTCTAGAAGATGATGATTCTACTCTTCTTGACATTTTATTTTATGTAATATAAAATATAAAGTAAAGTAAAGTGTATATAATAATAATATAAACTATATACTATAATGTATAAAATATATCAATATAGATAATATATGAAGTATGAATTATGAACTTTAATGAAGCTTATAATTTATAAAGTTAGAACTTAGAACTTAGAACAAGAGAATTAGAGAGATGAAGAAGAATTGATCAATTTGGATCAAGTTGGTGCAAGAAAATGAATACAAATGAGGGGTATTTATAGAGTTTGAGAAAAAAAAAAAAAACGGTAACTTTCATTTAAATCTAACCATTGGATCAAAAAATGGTAACATTTGACTCAATCTCAACCATTGATTAAAAAAAAAAAGGCAAAAACCGGGCGAACCGGCACATTTGAACCGCCACGGTTCGGCGATCCCAACAGTCATATTTCGTCCAACGGTAGGCGTGAACCGGCGGTTCACGTTGCCGGAACCGTGGAACCGCCGTTCCAACGGGTCATATTTCTTTCAACGGCTTCCTCCGGTTCGAAATCATGAGAATCGCTGTTCGAACGATGGAACCGGGCGTTATGGTTTAAGAGGAGTTGAACCGAATCAATTGTGTAATACACAGTTTCCGGTTTCCGGTTCTTCACGGTTCCCGTTTATCCGGTTCAACCGCCGTTCCGTTCCTTTGGGCAACTCTACTCCTCTCACAACTTTTTAAAAACAAGTGCTTTTGGTAGCTATTTTAAGTGTTTCAAAAACACATCCGTAATCTATTTGATTTTATCTAGTATTTTCATTAATCATACAAAAATTTGATTTCATTTCTTTATATTTGATCATTTTGAAACTGCAGGGACATTAATTAAGTACAAAAAAATGAGCAAATACTTGGTTTATTAAAAGTACTTGTCCACTAGTTGTACTCTCAACTAAAATAGAGTTGTTCCCTCGGACACGTATATCTCACGATTTTGGTCTCAACGCCCACTGGATCCAAAAACTATTTTATCATACAATTAATGTTGTTCCCCCCTTTATTCGTTTTACGTTCAATTCAATGATCCAACAAGATTTTGGGACCAAAAGTGCAATTGAATATTCCAGAGGGATTCCGCGAGCGGATGGACCAAAACTACATGAAAAAATTCTTACATGATCAAAGCGGTGAATATTGAGACCAAAACCGTAAGGTCCCATGTCCCGTGGGATGAAAAATGAATTTAACTCACTAAAATACAAACTATGTAAACATAATAAATAAAATGAGTTTACCAATCTTATTTTATATTTAAAAAAATCATTGAATTGTTTTGATAAGTTGAATATTATTAGAAACAAGTTACCCTGGGGAAAATTAGTTTTGAAGATGCATCCAGGCACAAATCCGTTGCCCTCGAGTATTTGAATGCTGTGGATTGTAGTGGTAGCTTTTGGGAGAACATCAGATATTTCTGCAGACAAAGCCTTGAACATCCTGGATGCACAAATCTTCAGTTTTACATCTTGGACAACGCTCTTCACACCCATTATATTATATGTCTACCTACCCTTTTTTTTTTAATTAATACTGCAAAAATACGAATTAATATATAAAACTGATCAGGGAATCAGTTGTGGGAGGATATACATAATATGCACAACCTATTTATAATACTCGTTTTCAGGGATATGCATGCTTAATTGGTCAAGTTTGGACTGCGCCCACTGCCTAAATTTTCAAGCATTCTATCATGTCACAGTACTGGATAATATCAGGACTACTTTTTTTTCTTGTTTTTTTAGGGATCAGGACTACTTTTTTGGTACGTATTTTCTTTTGTAAATATTATAGTACTTCTGCTACTACTACATGATATGTATGAAAGTATTAACTATCTATTTTCAACCAATTTTTAAACGATAAGAATCACTTATTTTTTTAAGTTAAGACTCTTTTTTTTTTTTTAAATGCTTCAATCTTTTCAATAGAATTTGCAGACACGTACGGTCTAAAAGAAGAGACGCATCAGCAGTATCGGTAAGTCCTAATAGTGCATTAATCGCAGTCTTATCATGACGTGATAAAGTAAAAATATCATATATCTGAGGTTTTTTTGTATTTTATAATTTAGTGAAACAAAATTTTCAAATCAGGTAAGCATGCCTTCCTTGTTCAAATTATCTCCAAACAAATTGATATGTAATTTAGGTAATCTGTTTGTGAGTAATTTGAAGAAGAAAAAGATGCCTACATCATTTGAAAAATCTGAAGACGATCCTCAGTATTTGAGGATAATATTTGAGGATGAAAGTGTTTCTGTTGAAAATTTCGTAGGAATAATAAAATGATCTAAAGGGACATTTTGTTCAATTTTTTTAATGAAATTATTAGATATTACAATATAGAGTAACACTCATGTGAATCAGGTTCACTTATGAACTCTATCACTGTTATGTGTAAAAATTATCACTGTTATGAACAAAAACTTTTACTGTTTAAAAATATAAAATATTTTTTAAAAAGTGATTATTTTTGTTCATAACAATGATAGTTTTTATACATAACAGTAAGAGTTTTTGTATGTACCATTGATACTTAAATAGCTGAGTTCATAGCATGAACCAGGTCTATACAAGTTTTTGTCAACAATATATAAGATGTATGATTACATTGTTATTGTTAGTATTTAATTTTAAAATAAATGAAGATTAAAAAATTAATTTTTGATTCAAATAAATTACGAGAAATTCAAGATTTTTGTTATGAAATTCACGAAATTTCCAAACAAATATAACTTCGTTCTTCAGTAATGAATTGCCTGCGATTTGACTATATATTTTTTAATAATTTATACATCTTAATTCCTTAAATTATATATAAATAAATTATCTGCAAAAATTGCTACTAACAAACAAATTTACGTAAAGTTATATTTCCATAACTAATAAACCGTTTGGTAAAATGCAATTCATAAACAAATTTGTTTATAGGCAATTTCTGTAATTTGTGGATCTGTAATTTTTATTGTTTAGGTTGTGCAGAATTTTTGTAAAATTCTATGCAGTTTTAAATGAATGTTGTTTGTGTTTGGTGTGGAGGGGAAAATTAATCCCTTCATTAGCAAAAAGTTAAAAAGACAATTTTACCCCTTCTTTATCAGCTTGAAAAAGCAAAAAGTGTGTTTTTATTGGTTTTTGTCTGCCAAAGTCGATGTAAACCCGATCTCATGACGGAGGGAGTATATAACTAATTATATATATATATATAAAGCGCATTATAAATCATCAATAATAATAAATGTCATATTAAAGATACATATATAATTGTATGCAGCTCATGAAAATAAACAAAAAACACGAACCTCTACCTTTAAATTCGACATAAAAAAACAACATATATATATAGGCCCGAATTTGTTCCTTTATTCAGATACATACATATCATCATCAAACTTATTAAAAAGACGCGATTGAACCCCTATTATAAACTGGATATATAAAACGAACACAAACGTTAAGATGGATATGTGGGTTAGCAAGAAGGTATTCCTCACATTCCTTGTAAAGTGCAACAACTTGTTCATTCCTAGCCTTAATTTCAATTCTTGATCACCCTTAGTGTGATACTCACTCTTTCCCTTCACCACACATTCTCCATCTCCAGTTTCCTCCACTTTGAGCTCATAGCATATCTTTTCCAGCTTCTGGCCAAGTGCATCGCCTTCGAAAATCGTGTATTTGCAAAAGCAGTTGTTGGAATCTAAAACATCAAGTCTGTCCTTCATGTACATCAACTCTCCACCTGCAGTACGGATTAATTTTTCTGTAATTTATTTTTGGTCCCAAAAAATTTAACTTTTTAATTTTGGTCTCAATTTCATCAAAAAATATAAAAATTTATTATTTTTTTTAACACACACAATTCACATGCAGGTTAAAATTGGGGTTTCGAGCTAGCTCAGTAGTTGATCTTTACGTTAAAAAATCATTTTTTTCACACTTGGGATAAATTTTCTTGTTCTTTCTAATTTTTTAGAAAAATGAATTTTTCCTTTAATAGTCAGTGTCCACATCAGTTACGAGCTCGGAAACTTGCATTTTTAACCGATACATAAAATTTTCTATTTTTCGATAGAAATGAGACCAAAATTGGACAATCGAGATAGTTAGGAGACCAAAATTGAATTGTTAAATTTTTTGGAACAAAAAACAGATTACAGAAAAGTTATGAGACTAAAAAACTTTTTTTCTCAACAGTGACATGCTAAATTCGTTCAACTTATATATTAAATGAATCTAGTGGTATGAATAAAAAAAAAAATAGTTTGTAATGAGTAATGAGATCGAAATATTGGACAATGAATTGAAAACATACTAAGCAAAATAATTTTACGAATATTTTTGTGATTTATATAATAATATTTTAAATTACGAGATTCTTTAGACACAAATTTCATAGCCTCCGGAAAAGTAGTCTTGTTGACCGTGGCCGTCGACGATTTGTATGGTCTTGATGCTGGCCGGAGCTTTTGGGGCAATCTCCAAAGCTTCGGTAACCAAAGCTTTGAAAAACCTTCATTTTCACTTCATGTTCGGAGTTTTGCACACCCATTATATATATCTTTAATTA
>JBBCBC010000272.1:0-43453 GCA_037126765.1 Stenogyne calaminthoides | reverse complement strand
TAAATTGTAACCTGACGAGAACTAAAAAGATGAAGAATTAGCGACTAAATCCAGAATCAGCGAGGGCGGCGGCTACCGGCATCAAGATGGGCGTTAGGGCGCAGGGCTCATGGCCGAAGGTCACAAGACGGGCGGCGGCGCGCTTCTCCGTGCCCAATGACGGGCGATGTCAGCGGGCGACGGATACGCTGGCATCGCCGAGGTCGCTGGCGAGACGGGAGATACATGCGGCGGATGCGCCATACGCCGCCGAGCGGACTCCGGCCAATTTCGCCGATACCGCCGAGGCTTGCCGGAGGGTGACCGGCGGGCACGATCACGGGCAGGTTTTAGGGTCAGCTTAGCCGCCCCCTGCTAGGTGGCTGGCCGGATGGGCGCATCCTGGCCAGCGGAAGGCGCGGGCGTGGCGTTCGAGACGGGTATTTTTTTTCGGGAGATTTAACGAAAGGGAGAAATTCGAGACGTATTTCTTCAAGATCAAGTCAAGAAAAATCAAACCATGACATTGGATAATTTGTGCCCAATATTTTTATTTTTTTTTTCTTATTTATTTGTCTTTATCTTATGCTTTATTTAATTTGTTTAAATGTGTTTGCATGTGAGGGTTGCCAAATTGAAAATCTCAACTCCAAATTACTAAGTATGTTTAAATAATTAATTGACAATTTTATTCCTGATAATAAATTGAATTAATTTCACCCTCCGTGATTTATTTATTTGTGAATTCTTTTTGGAGAAATTCCCTAAGGGACGATCGAAAAGATAGGTTTCATGAATGAATTTCCAAACCGATGATTGTGGGTTATTACTAGTGGCGGCGATGACCCCCACAGGCTCGAGGCGTAAATAAGAAATCACATGTTTAATCATGGTTATTACTTAGGTATAAAATTGATATGCATATAATTCTCAAGTCCCCCGTCAATTTTATATTGGTCAAAATAGAGCCAACTATTAATCCGGATATTAAAGGTTTGTAATTGAACTTGTTTGTAACTTTTTTGAATGTGTTTAAATAATGACCCCACCTAACGTGGCTTATTTAAACCGTTTTGAGATGTTGGCTGATGCATTTCATATTTTTTGAGATTTTAATATGATGCATGTGAACAAACCTTGTGATATATTTGTGCTTATATTATTATTTATTTCATTCATCATATCACGACCCTTCTAATCCACTATCGAATATACCTAAAAGACCTTTTGCTTTTTGGTGAAAACTATTTTGGTTGGAAACACAAAATAAAATAATCTTAACCGCGATCATCTTCCCGAATGGGTACTTGATTCACCAAAACCAAAAACCAACTAAGGATCTTTAGGAATATGGGATAAGATGATTTATGGTGAATGGGAAACATGAAAGTTTGATTAAGAAACAATTCCGCACATATGTCGTTAAAAACCTTCATCAAAGAATATGGTGATTGCAGACATCTTAAATAATCTCGGCGATGTTGGGACATCGAACCCGTATAGCGATCCAAAGTGTGAAGCGAAATTGCTCAGTTAAAAATTGGAAAAAGGGACGGCCAAAGACCTGAAGTCTTTAGGGTTATGGTGCTATTTGAGGAACTTGAGATCCTCGGCAAAAAATATGACTTCAATACTAAGGTTGATTTTCATTCTCCAATCCTTACCAAAGAGCTATAATCACCACTATCTTGAAGATCTAATGGAAGATCAAGATTTTAAAGTGGAGGATCTTATAAACGCTTTGACTTTGGTTGAAAAGGAAGTGGGCGAGGAAAAAGAACTTGGGGAAATCTTCTTCTTCATCCTAGATCAAGTGGTGATAAGGATGATGAAAAGAGAAGAAGGTTAAACGAAGACTCAACATCAAATAGAACACGGGATCAAGTATGAGGAAAACTTTGAAAGCGGGAGAGTAGGACAATCGAGGTCGACTGTTCCGATCCCAAAAGGAAAGGAAAGAAAAGGTAATACTCTTTGACTAGTTGTTTGAAACTTGTTTAGCGGCCATGCCTCCCATTTTGTGGGTGGTGGATACGGGATCCACTAATCATGTTTGTTTCACATTACATGGGTTCAAGCGGACCCGACAACTTAGTGGGGTGAAGAAGTCTCATCACACCTGGCGATGCTTCTGAGTGGCAAAAACAAAGATGGGAGAAGTTCTTTTTGTCTTTTGAAGAGGCATAGTTTTAATTTTGAGATATTCTTTACGTTCCGAATTTTAGAAAAGAATTCGTTTCGGTTTCTAAACTTTTATGATGGATATTAGGCCATTTTTAATAAATTTGTTACCATTTTTCTTGTTGATAAATTTATCTCATCATGGAACGTTGTTGAATGATCTCTATACAATTAACTTTTGCACACCACTTCCGCGAAATGTATCCTATAACACATCAACTATTTCGAAAAGAAAACGCTTCATCGACGTGAACGAGACACTTTTTAGCATCTATAAATTAGGTCATATAAATCCAAAGAGGATCCAAAGGTTGGTAAGAGACGGTTCCTAGGGCTTCTCCAAGTTGAACCGATTCCAACCCGAATCATGTTTGGAGGGTGATATGCACCAAGATGGCATTTGGAGCCAAGGAATGGGGCTAAAGAAGTGTTAGAGATCGCTTCACATAGATGTCATGTGGGTTCAATGTTAACCAAAGCAAGAGGAGGTTATGAGTAATTTTATTGATGATTACTTTCGAGGTACATTTTTCCTTATGAGCGTGCTTCACGAGACCTTTTGAGAAATTCTAAAGAATTTAAGGATCAAGTAGAGAATCATATGGAAAAACGATCAAGTCTCTACGATCTGATCGTGGAGGCGTAATAATACTCAAATATGAGTTTTTGAACTACTTATCCGATGAAGGATTGTATCTCACCACTACACCCTAACCCTCACCAAAATCGGGTTGCGAGCGAAAAACATAATTTTTTGGAAATGGTTAGATCAATGATGAGTTATCTGAGATCTTCCCGAGTCGCTTAAGGGGTCATACCTCTGAAACAACGACTTACATTCTCAACTTAGGTGCTATCCAAATGCTCCCAAAACCCCAAAGAATTGTGGACCCGTGCAAGCCTCCAAGTATGAGACAACGGAGAATTTAGGGGCCCAGACCTCGTGGACAAGGAAAACCTGTTAATCGATCCTCGATCGAAATTTAGGAATTTGTTTTGTAGGATACCCGGGAACAAAAGGGTGTATGTTCTATAGTTCAAAAGATCAAAAAGGTGACATCCGCATCCTTTTAGATTTTGGAATAAAAGCTATATGAAAGAAAACCCAAAGGTGAGATTACCTTTAAATGAGCTAGAGGGCAAACCTCAGTCTGCATCGTATACTAGATGATATGCCAAACCATCCGTTTCACAACCGGAGCGTTATGGTGGGAGGGTTGTTAGACGACGCAAAGATTCATAGGAATAGGAGGTCCTCGGACTTCGATTTCTGGAATCGCACCCATGGACAAATGACGAGGCACTCCAAGATAAGGGATCTTGATTCTTGTAAAGCGACAATGAAAGCGAAATGGGTTCTATGTTTAATAATAGAGTGTGGGAGCTAGGGGTCGAACCACTTAATAGGGGTCAAACCCATTGGATGCAAGTGGGTATATAAGAGGAAAAGAGACCCACGGGAAGGTTGAAACCTTTAAAAAGCAAAGGCCAATGGCGAAAAGGTTATACTTTCGTAAAAAAAGGGATCGATTATGAGGAAACTTTTTCACCTGCGTAGATGCTTAAGTCCATCCGTATTCTCTTATCAATTGTCAAGATTTCGACTTTGAAATCAGCAAATAGACGCTAAGAAACGCCTTTCCTTAACTGGAAGTCTTGATAAGAGATCTATATGCAACAACCCCATGTTTTCATTGAAACAGTAAAGAACACCTAGTTTGTGAAGCTCAAGAGGTCCATTTACTGACTCAAACAACATCCAGAGCTTGGAACCAAAGTTTTGATCATGTAATAAAGTCTTATGGGTTTGATCAAAACGAGCTTGAAAGTTGTGTGCATAAAAAAGCGTCTCGGAATCGCATTGGTATTCTTAGTACTATACGAGATGACATTGTGATCATCGGGAACGATGAAGGTGCGGTGGGTCGGGCGTAGGCATGGCGTTTAAAAACAAATATATGAAAGACTTAGGGAAAGCGGGACACATCCGGGATCAAGATTACTCGAGATCGCAAGAAAAGGATGATTGGGTTATCGGTATTCATACATCGACACCGTTTTAAAACGATTCAAAGATGCAATATTCCAAGAAAGGATTCGCCTTTCGGACTTGGAATCCATCTATCCAAGAAAATGTCCCCTAAGACGCAGAGAGATATATGACATGAAAGGCATTTCCTTATTCTACCAGAGAAACCTTTTGTATGCAATACGTGTATGAGACCTGATATATGCTTTGGCCAGTGGGCATGGTAGCAAGATATCGAGTAACCGAGGAAAGCTTAATCGACGACAATTAAAAACATTCTCAAGTATCCGGTGCTAAACTCGGGATAGAATGTTGATTTATCGATCGATACCCCATCCCCATCGGCTACATGGACTCGGATTTCCAATCGGACTTAGATTCGAAATTATCCGCCTCGATTAGTGTGTTTCCATTTGGGAAGTGTAGCCATCAAATGGATAGGTATGGCAATGCATCAACGACCAACCATGGGACTCGGGTAAGTAGGTACTTGGAAGGCGAAGGAAAGAACCGATTGGGGTCTAGATCTTCTTAGTGGACTTGGATGGTGTTCTTGGAATTTGTCTAAGCAATCTCGCTAAGGCGTTGCAAATTCAAGAGAACCAAGAGTCCACGAAATAAACAAACACATTAAAAAGGAAAAGACATCTTATATGAGAAATCGTTAAGAGGAGATATAGATGGGCAAAGATAATATTCGAGGACAAAATTTCCTAGCAGATCCATTCACAGTTGCGTCGCCTCGCCAATACATTCGAGAGACATGTGAGTGGAATGGGTGTCAAAGACAGTTAATCCGCTTTTGAAGTATAAGTGGGAGAAATTATTAGGTTCGTGTAGGTGACATTAGATGTCACGGACTACGAGACATGTTAGTATACTTAAAAGCGACTTTGAGTATAAGTGGGAGATTGTTGGGATTATCTTGAAAAGTATGCTTTTTTACTTTGTATAATGGAAACCCATTTTCCGACTTATTTACCTAAATAAATTGTTTATCATCGATGATTTAAAATATGATTGAATGTTACATATATTTATTGTATAACTGCTCAATAATTAAACGTGTTACATCAGAAGTTAATTTAGTGATGCGGATCACGTAAGATTAAATTAATGATCCCTTATAACTATAAATACGCCATTCACGACCTAGATGGGAAATGAACAACCCATCGCGAAAGGTTGAGGTGTAAGGCTCGGATTGGCTTGTCTTGACCAGAGATTACACTAGTGCATGGCCGATCAATCTGAATAGGACCTACTGCGAGGATAAATTCTTGAATCGAACAAGGAAGAATTAGACCTTTGGTTCGTTGTTTTGCTTAATATTCGTCTTAAATAGGATCACTGGGATTGGTAACTATTGCTTTGACTTATCATGGGTAAACGGCGAGAGAGATTCAATACTTTTATCTTGGGCAATATTATTGGTCACATGTGATTACTAAGATTTATCTGAAGAATCGCCACGCTTGTATTTCCCTTGGGGAGTTCATAAGTTTTATCATACCAAATCTTGCAAGTGGAATTAGTTTCCTAAACCGCCTCGACCAAGGACAAAAGATATTAATTAACGGAAAGCTATTTGAGGTTGAATTAATTAATGGGCTGGATAATCTTAAACACGCGGAAATAATGATGGGAGCCATATTGATGTAATATGGGTTAAGATAGATGGTGAATATTAATTATGTAGTGGGATTAATTAAAATTTATGGGCTTGAATTATATTGTGGCTCAATATTAGATATTCAAGATCCATTCTTAATTCTCCTAAAGGCCCCCGAGTAGCCCAACAAATAGTCCAACCTAAAAAAAAGGTGATTAAAATAAAATAAATATTGTTAACTATTCTCTAAATTTTAAAATTATGGATAAAAAGGAGAAAAGATTTTTCTTTGAATTTTGTTATGGAATGAAGATATGTATTCTTGGAATACAAGATTATCTCATTAAATTCAAGAAATCTCCACTTGGTTATTCATAGTGATATTTCAAATTTTTTGAAAATAAAGGGCAAGAAAGATTTTCTTGATTTTTCTTGAAAAGATATTATGGAAGATATGTATTTCTTGGAAATACAAAGAATATCTCATAAATTCAAAAGATCCAAATCTTGGATTCTTGCACCTTTTTATTTTAAAAAATCACACCATAATAGAGGAGGTGGGATTTTTGTGGAATATTACAATTATGGGAAAAAAAGAATATAAAGGGATATATTAAAGATTTCTTGGTGACGAGAAAAGTCTTTTCCCACATTGAAATATCACTAAAATTTCGACCACCCTCCTCCTATAAATAGGGGATGATTAGTTCATTCCCAAGTACAATTCCATGTCTTTGAAATATTAGCAAATCCACACAAGTGGTGCAAACAAAGTTTATTTTTTTCTTTTTGTTAATTGTTACATGACCTTCCACCCATTGTCGAGAGCAAGGGCTAAGGAATACTTAGGAAGTCCTTTTGGTTACCCGTCCGAAAGCCAATACCCCATCCCGAGAGGGTGCGTTCATCCAACATGATTCCCATGAGTAGGTTTTACGTGGCTTTTTTATATCGTGATATGTTGTTGCAATTATTATTTGAATTAATATAGGATTAATTCATGCTAGTAATAATTAAAGAATTAAATTTTTATTTAAATATTCATCCCTAGATAGATGCGTTCATTCCCCAACAACTCTCGTAGCATGCGCCCGATTAATGATGAGGACCTCACTCCCACTAAGTTGATCCGCTTGAACCCCGTAATGAAACAAACATGATTAGTGGATCCCGTATCTACCACCCAAAAATGGGAGGCATACGCTAAATAAGTTTTCAACAACTAGTGCGTGATAATTACCTTTCTTTCCATCCCTTTTGGGATCCTCACCTTGATTGTCTACTCCGGCTTTCCAAAGTTTTTCCTCATCTTGATCCCATGCTTCCCATTTGATGTTAGTCTTCGGGTTTAACCTTTTCTTTTCATCTTCCTTATCACCACTTGATCTAGGATAAAAGAAGATTGGAGAAGTTCTTTCCCTCGCGCCCACTTCAACCAAAGTCAAAGCATTTACAAGATCCTCCATACAAATCTTGATCTTCCATTAGATACTCAAGATAAAGGGTGATTATAAACTCTTTAGTAGGATTGGAGAATGAAATCAATCTTAGTATTGAAGTCATATTTTCGGGAGGATCTCAAGTTCCTCAAATAAAGACCGTAACCTTAGGGCGTCTTTCCCGGCTTCCAATTTTAATCGAAGCAATTTCTTGCTTCACACTTTGGATCGCCATATGGGTCTCGATGTCCTAACATCGCTTCGAGATTCTTTAAGATGTCTGCACTGACTCATATTCTTGATGAAGGTGCCTCAACGATCGGCAGATGTGCGAAATTGTTTCATCAAAAACCGTTTGCAACTCCCCATTCACCGTAAATCATCTTATCCCATATTCCAAGATCCTTAGTTGGTTTTTTTGGTTTTGGTGAATCAAGTACCCATTCTAAAGATGATGCGGTTAGGACAGATTTTTTAGTTTGTGTTTCCAACCAAAATAGTTTTTACCAAAAGCAAAAAGGTCTTTAGGTATATTCGATAGTGGATTAGAAGGTTGCGACATCTTTGGCCGAAATAAATAATAATATGCATAAGCACAAAAATATCACAAGGTTCGATCACATGATCATATATTAAAATCTCAAAAAATATGAACATGCATCACCAACATCTCAAAATGGGGTTTAAATAAGCCACGTTGGGTGGGTCATTATTTAAACACATTCAAGTTGTTACAAACAAGAACAAGCATAAACCTTTAATATCCAGACATTAGTTGGTTCTGACTTGACCAATATAAAAAATTGCGGGGACTTGAAAGTATATGCATATCAATTTTATACCTAAGTAACCATGATTAAATACAGATTATTATTTCGCTTTAATCGAGCCTCGTTGGGAGGTCATCGCCGCCACTAGTAATAACCCACAATCACCCGCTTGAAATTCATTCATGTGAAAGCTATTTTTTGGCCCCGGTTGGGGAATTTCTAAAAGAATTCACAAATAAATAAATCATGGAGGTCAAATTAATTGAATTTTATTATCCTAATAAAATTGTCAATTAATTGTTTAAACATACTTAGTAATTTTGAAGGTGAGATTTTTTCCTTTGGCAACCCTCATGCAAAATGCATTTAAACAAATTAAATAAAGCATAAGATAGCACAAATAAATCAAATAAAAAAAAAATAAACATATTGGGCAATAAATTATCCAATTGTCATGGTTTGATTTTTTCGCTTGATCTTGAAGAAACACGCTTGAATTTCTCCCACTCTTTTCGTCTTCGAAAATAGCCTTCGCTCTCGAACGCCACGCCAAGCAGCCACGGATGACGCGCCAAGATCCGCCGCCATCAGTTTGTGACCACTACTAATCATCATGGTTGCAGCCGCCGCTGTTTTCGCAAGACGCTTAAGATCGTCAAAGAAGCGTCGAAAGATCTTCGAAGAGGGCACGCTACGCTGGGGCTAAGGCCACCACGCCGCTCGCTACCCCAGAGTTCACAAGGGCTTCGCTGCAGTTAATTCATTCGCTGAAATTGACAAGGCCAGACTCGCATCACAGGCGCTTCGCGGCCAACACTGCGCGCCAGCGTCTGGATTTTCGATTTGTCCTTAATTCTTCGTTTCTTCGCTCTCGATCCTAAGCATAATTTATTTACAAAAATAAATAAACCTAGATCTAAACAGTCTATTACATTGATCAAATTAAACAAAAACCTAGTCTACTCATGGATTTTCTCACGAGGCAAAAACAAATCCGAATCTAATCGAATTAAAACCACAATTTATATGCATAAATAAACACATTAAAATCCATGACAATTGGATACCCGCAAAACATATCTACCAATTCTCTTATCCAATTTCAAATTTAATGTCCAATTAATTAAATTACAAATTAAAAAATTGAGTCCAGAACCGTGGCTCGATATGCATTATTGGGGAATGAGTTGCACGATCTATTCGGGTGAATATTTAAATACAAATTTAATTCTTTAATTATTACTAGCATGAATTAATCCTATATTAATTCAAATAATAATTGCAACAACATATCATGCATATAATAAGCCACGAAAACCTACGATGGGAATCTATGGGTTTACGTGAACGCACCTTCCGGGATGGCGGTGAATTGAATTCCCGGACTAACCGGACTTCCCAAGTATTCCCTTAGCCCTGCTCAACTATCCTATGGAAGGACACTTGTCGAACAATTAACAAAAGGAAAAATAAACTTTTGTTGCACCACTTATGTGGATTTGCTAATTTTTCCAAAGACATGGAATTGTACTTGGGAATGAAAGAATCATCCCCTATTTATGGGAGAGAGGTGGTTTTTTTAGTAGAAAACCAATGTGGGAAAAGACTTTTCTTGATCACCAAGAAATCTTGAATATATCTCCTATATTCTTTTTCCCATAATTAAAATATTCCACAAAAATCCCACCTCCTTAATATGGATTATTTTCAAAAAAAAATGATGCAAGAATCCAAGATTTGGATCTTCTTGAATTTATGAGATATTCTTGTATTTCAAGAAATACATATCTTCCATAATATCTTTCAAGAAAATCAAGAAAATCTTTCTTGCCCATTATATTCAAAAATTTCGAAATATCCTCATGAATAACCAAGTGGGAGATTTCTTGAATTTAATGAGATAATCTTGTATTCCAAGAATACATATCTTCATTCCATAACAAAATTCAAAGAAAATCTTTCTCCCTCTTTTATCCATAAATTTCGAAAATATTAGGAAAAAATAAGCAACAATATTTATTTTATTTTAATCACCTTTTTCGGTTATTGGGCTATATGTTGGGCTACTCAGGGGGCCTTTAGGGAGAATTAAGATTGAACCTTCTAATGGACCTTGAATATCTAATATTGAGCCACAATATAATTCAAGCCCATAAATATTAATTAATCCCACTCGTAATTAATATTGCACTATCCATCTTAACCCATATTACGGTCAATATGGCTCCGTGTCATTATTTCCGTGTTTAAGATTATCTAGCCCATTAATTAATTCAAGCCACTGAAATAGCTTTCCATTAATTAACATCTTTTATCCTTGGTCGAGGAACGGTTCAACATTATTATCCATACCGGAAACTAATTCCACTTGCAAGATTTGGTATGATAAAGCTTATGAACCTCCTGTCGGGCAAATCAAACAAGCGTTCTGGTAATACGATTCTTCGTATTAAATCTAGCAATCACATGTGACCAATAATATTGCTCAAGATAAAAAGTATTGAATCTCTTTGATTCGCTACCATGATAAGTCAAAGAAATAGTTACCAATCCCATTGATCCTATTTAAGGATCGAAGGTTAAGAATAACGAACCACCGAGGTCTAATTCTCCTTGTTCGATTAGAAGAATTTATCCTCCCTCAGGTCCTATTCAGCCATCACCATGCACTAGTGTAATCTCTTGGTCAAGACAAACCAATACGAGCCTTACACCTCAACCTTTTCGCGATGGGTTGTTCATTTCTATCTAGGTTGTGAATGGCGTACTTTTTAGTTACAAGGAATTTGTTAATTTAATCTTCGTGATCCGTATCACTAAATTAACTACAATGTAACACGCATGCAATTATTGAACGCTTATGCGAGAAATATATGTAACATTCAATCATATTTAAAGCATCGGTGATAAAACAATTTATTTCATAAATAAGTCGAAAATTAGGTTTCGATTATACAAAGTAAAAGCATATTTTTCAAGATAATCAACATATGTCCGCCACCGTGTTCAAGCAACTATAACTCCTTCACTCTCTCTTTGGTCGACAATCACCTACTCTTTGGCATGCTCGCTTGGTCATCCCTCTACCAAGATTTTAAGTCATACTTTATCTAGTAATTTCTTATCTTCAATAAAACAAATGATGTCGGTTGTGGGTCTTGTAAGTGTGTTAAGAGTCACAAATTGCCTTTTCTCGAGTCATCCTTAACCGGTTATGCCACTTCAGCTTAATTTTTTTCTCGATGTTTGGACATCTCCTGCTTTATCCTCGTGTTGGATTTAAATACTATGTCATATTTGTTGATCATTTTACAAAATATGTCCGTTATATCCTCTTAGGAAAAAGTCGATGTTTTGCCTACGCTCATAAATTTATAAAGCATTAGTTGAAAACTTTCTTAAAACAAAAATCACAACACTATACTTTCGATAATGGGGAGAATATTTAAGACTTTCGTCCTTTCTTAACTACTCATGGTATAACTCACCTCACATGGCCCACTCATACTCCTGAGCATAATGGTGCCTCTGAGCGTCATCGTCATATAGTTGACCTTTGGTCTAGCTCTTCTTCATCATCGAGCATCCATGCCCCTCGAATCTTGGCCTTTACGCTATATCCACCGCCACTTATCTCATAAACGACTTCCCAGGTAGACCTCAATATGATATCCTCATTTGAAAAACTCTTCAATCACACTCCAAACTTGTGTCAAAACTCCGTATTTTTGGTTGTCAATGTTTTCCATAGCTTCGACCATACACATCTCATAAGCTTGATATAAATGCGTCCTTGTGTCTTTTTTGCCACTCCCAAACTCAAAGTGCCTATCTATGTCTCGATCGTTCTTCCAATAAAATCTTCAAGTCTCGTCGCGTGAGTTTGTTGAAAATGTCTTCCCTTTCTCCACTCCTAAATCTTTCCCCGATCATCAAGCATCACCACTGATTCGTCTTCTATGCCCATTCCCACACCACCACCGCGTTCTCGTTGCTACTCCACCACCAAACCGAATCAACTCCATCACGCTAAACCTCGCCCCTAAGATGCTCCTTCACCACCTCATATCCACCATTTCGTCATCGATGGTTACTAGATCTCAAAAGCAATATCACTAAACCAATCCGAGGTATTGTCTCACCTCTTCTTTAACTCTCGATGTTGAGCCCTCTCTCTCAGATCACAAAGCCCTTTTCGATCCTAAATGGCGTGAAGCAATGTCATCCGAATTTAATGCATTACTAAAAATGGTACTTGGGATCTTGTACCACCAACCGTCATAGAATATTGTTGGTTTTGCAAATGGGTTTTTCAGATCAAACTAATCACGATGGCTCCATTGACAAGTACAAAGCTCACCCTTGTTGCCAAGGGTTTCATCAACGACGGACATTGACTTCTCAAACGTTTAGTCCTATTGTCAAACCTCGCCACACGGTCTTACGTTCTTAGCATTGATGTCTCTCCTTGGCCGCCCTTCGCCGTCGGTTTGATGTGAACAATGCTTTCTTACATGGTTCTCTTTACCGATGAGGTGTACATGGCTCAACCCCGGGTTATCGTCGTAATCATCCTCAATTTGTTTGTAGACTTTTTCGCAAATCAATTTATAGCTGAAACAAGCTCCACGAACTTGGTACAACGCCTTCGCACCTTCTTGATATCCGGCTGGATTTGTTTGCACCAAGTCCGATGAATCTATCTTTGTTTACAATCATCATGGTGTGACTGCTTGTTTCCTAGTTTATGTGGATGACCTAATTCTTACTGGCAGTGACAATGGCTTTCTCTCTCGAGTGGTTATCGACTTAGCACATCAGTTCTCTGTTAAGGATCTTGGCTCGTTATCCTATTTTTTGGGTGTTGAAGTTCTCCGTACTTCGACATCTTGCTTTTCTTCGCCGCAAGTATGTGGCCGACCTCCTATCTCGTCACAACATACTTGACGCTTCATCTGTCTGAGCGCCTCTGGCGCCGGGCTCTAATTTGTCTCTTCATGATGGTAGTGGTCCTACTGATGCCTCCCAATATCGTCGGGTTCTTGGTAGTCTTCAATATTTACTTCTCACAAGACCTGATGTTGCCTTTGTTGTCAACAAACTGTCCCAATTCATGCATGCTCCAACTGAGACACATTGGGGTGATGTCAAGCGCCTTCTACGATATCTTAATGGGACTCACATCTTGCTTTGATCTCGGACGTGACTCTCCGTTGTCACTCCATTGCTTTTACCGATGCCGATTGGCCGGTGGATTTGCGATGATCGTTATCTACCGGCGTTCATCATCTTTTGGTTCCAATCCATTTCTTGGAGCTCCAAGAAACAACGAAACGCTTGCTCGTTCTTCCAATCGTCGTTTAATATATGGCCATTCTTTCTTCTTTGCTTCTTTGAATTACAATGGATAAAATCCATTCTTTCCGAGCTTTTTGTCCTTTTACCATCATCTTCACCGCTCTCTCTGAAGGACAAAAATGGGGGCCACCTATCTACTGCTCCAATCCGGTCTCCATTCCCGCATGAAACACATTGCTATTGATTATCACTTTGCACGTGATCTTGTTAAGTCGTTCAACAACTTCGTGTATCGCATGTCTCTTCCGCGATCAACTAGTGCGATGCGTTAACGAAGCCTCGTCTCAATCGACTCACTTTACTCATGAACAAGATTGGCGTTATGAAACCGTCCGCCATCTTGAGGAGGCGTATTGAGTAATTATATTATTTGTACATTACGGGTATATTGTTTCTATCCCACATCGGGATTCCTAGATAGGTCTTCACATTGTAATTGTATATATTACTCTCTTAGTCAAATGAATAAATATCTTTTGACCAATTCTCAATAATTTATTGCTTTTAAAAACAATGTATGGTATACGCACTATATATAATACAATAGTAATGTATGGTTAGTATTGTAATGTATGGTTAATATTTTAATTATAATTTATACTCCTATGATGATGGATTGGCATTTGGAAAAAGATGTAGTATTTAATTTTGTAACCAATAAAATTATAATTCGTAGATTTTAGAGCATGGCAAACCGACATGATCAATTATAATTCAATTTTTTAATTAATTATAAGTTATCTTCTATTTTATATTTCTTTTTAAAATTTATTGTTAAAATTTAATTTGTATCTTATCCGGAAAAAATTCCTACGTCCCCCCCTAGACATACTTACCTACACCACACAGCTCCCCGCAGTCCATTAAGCCCAAACTTTAATAAGTTTACTCCTAAACGAAGGAATAATGTGTCTTATTATTATAAACCTCAACGATTGTAATGACGCCATATTCATTGTTTACAATTTAATGACTGAATTACCACTGTACAAGAAATCATGATACCAATAATTACTATGTTATTAATATTATAGTTAAAATTTGTAAGGGGAAACTATAGTGTACTATCTATACTCTTGTAAATCTTTTGGGTTAAGTACCCGTACTCAATTGATTGGATCTCTTGAATAAACCCAAAAGTAAAACTTAGCCAAAATATTTTAACAAGGAGTAATTTTAATTTCATAAAAATTTGAGTAGACCTGGTTCATGTTATAAATTTTGTTTTTAATTCATGGTATTTGACCCTACCCATGATATAATACGGTTCAAGTTTAATGATTTAGAAAAATATGTTAAAAATGAGTGTAATGAATTATACCTAGTTCATAGAAAGATCAACTCATAGATTTGTCCGTTTTGGGTTTTAAAAATAAAAATTTGAATTTTGAAATTTAAAACATATTTTGGTTCGAGATTTTGAAAACTGATTTTAGAAACCACCATTACCACATTATAATCATACTATTACACTACTCAAAATACAAAATAAACACACACTTACCATTTAATTATGACAAAGTCTCATGTGCAAATTGTTTAACTGGATTTAAGATCCGATCAAGACTTTCCTAATCCTATTTATATATCCACGCGATACGCCTAAATATATTCAATGGGTCAAGTATTTTTCTAAATGGGTAATTCGGTTCGTGAATTTAATAAATCTTGACTTGGGTCAAGAGACTCATTTGCAATTATTTATTAAAATTTTACAATCTACTAGATTTTAAAAACAGGATTTTAAAAGTTCGAATTACAAAGAGAGAAGATTTGAAAATTAGGATACAATAATACGGTGTAAGAAAACCTCCCAACTTTACATCCTTGTAAGAAAAGAAACAAGTTCGAAGAGAATCCACACAAGAAAAACTGCAAAGATGGTAATCTTAATGGGCATTCTTCCTCCATCACTTCTGAAAACCATGGCCTCATAAACAGGCAAGCTATTCACCATCCCAAAACTTGCAACAACCAACTGCCCAAGCAATTCATCCAACTCCGATTCGCCTCTCCAGATTCGCAACAACCCCACAAAAAACGCGACTAGATTTATGATTGCGGCTGTTGATAAAGGAACAAACAAGGGAGAGGGAACCCCGAAGTGGAATTTCCCCTCATCGTAGCGTTTCCTTAGTTGATCGTCGTTCACTTTGTTGGTGACGTCGAATCCTCTTAATGGCGAGGCCCAAGTGGTTCATTATGTATTCTGAAGCTCCAAAACAAGTCAGAAGAAAGTACTCTCATCATCCACATTCTTTGATCACTCCACCATCTTAAAGGTGTCCCTTGGGCTAACATGAACTCCACCAAGTCCTGTCCATAGCTCCCAAGAAACAGGAATACGTACAACAAAAACCATGGATCCGAGGCCTACATAGGAGGAAATCAACCTATGTAATTGTGACGGAGTGAGTAATTATTAATAAATCGCAAATTGTGTAGGTACCTTTGGGAAAACACAGATGTTGTTGAGCATAGTAGCTTGAGGGAGGAAAGAATAGACCAAGACAGGAAATGACCAAAAGGGACCAAAAGCATAGTAAGAGTAACAATGAGCCATCAACGGACCGATAAATCTTGTGCGTATGTTAATGGGCTGTGCTTTGACAAAGACACTTCAAGAAGGCCAACGGACCAACGCTTGGTCTGGCTTACCACATCGTGGAGGATATTGGCATCTCCGACAAAAATGCCGCCCTCTTAGGATTGCAAAATACGGACTTCCATCCCTCGCAATGCAGCAAATAACCGGTGTAGAAGTCCTCCACCAGGGACCCATATCTGAATCCTATCTGTAATTAAAATGGTATTAGTTGTTAATTGTTTTCACTGAACAAACAGTATTAGTCTAACCTTGAAGCCCCAGCTGGTATGTTTCTCATAATCACAGGTGGCCACATGATGGGATAGCTCCAAAGTAGCTTGGTCATTGATAGGCTTGTTGACAACATAATCCGGGCGCAATTCTGGTAATCCTGGATCGATCATGGAAGACGGAGCACCATAAAAGGCTCGTCTATTGAAAAAAACGTACCAGTGCCAAAGTAGTCAGGGCCTAAAAGGCCATTCATACCCAACGGATTGATATGATACGTGCGCGTGAACTGAGATGCATAAATATCAGCCTTGTTAAGCCCGTTGAAACGAAGAGGGAACTGAACATATGCCAACTTGGACTTAAGTGAAGAGTCCATGAAGTAACACAACATTTTGTGGGGAGTAGATGGATCATTGGAGATCATGTCACAGTCTAAGGTCAGAAATATCGGAGCATTCGTCATCACTGCTGACACACGAACCAGAGCATTAAGGGCCCCTGCCTTAAAATGATGGGGTGACGTGTGGCTCTTCTGCCTCGATACATAGATCAGATTTGGCATGGAACACCTTGCCGCATCTTTGTCTTCACTACTTTGTGAAACAAACTGTTGTAATATATAGATGTGTTATATATATACATTCAAGTGAATAAAAGCATGAGATTAATTGATATGAATCAGTCAGTTACATGAATGACAGCAGGATGATCCTGGATGCTGAAATCTTTGTCCCATTTTTCAAAAGCTTTGGAACTGCTTTTGCTTTTGTAGTCATCACCAATGTATCCTCTCTCAACCACATCATTCACTCTTGTTTTCATTTTCTCATACAATTCCTGCAGTATATACAACTTTTCAATCAAATATAAAAACTGAGCTTTTGAGTAACCTATATAGGAATAATGACATAATAATATCTTCTAGTTACAAACTTACAATCCTGTTTATGTATCAAGTTATCAAATTCATTTCTAACCAAATAATAATACCATAATTTCAAACGAAAAGACAAAACACTTGAGGGATCCATCATCATCCATACCCCACTCTCATTTAGGACCAGTAAGATGAATCCACATTTTTAACTAAGTGATTTTAACTTTAGTCCATTTTGTGAATATTAATGCACGCTCAATGTGTGTATCCTAGTACAAGAAATGAGTGAGTCTCTTGTCTTGGCGAAGAATTTTACACTCATCTGATAAAATGACTCATTTAAAAAAATCTTGACTTCATTAAATATATTAGGCGTGTTACTCGTGGATCACGAGTAAGGTTAAGCGAGTCATGAATTTTAAATCCAAGCCTTGACATTTAGACTGTATCCCAAGGAAAGTGGGTGCAACACGTAATGTAACTCATTACATTATAGCATTAACAAATTAATATATGTCATTAAGGTATCCCCTGTATATTATTCTATAATATCTTTCCTTTAATTTGGGGTCTCTTTCACAAACAGATGTTTTAAGGGGGTATACGATAAAAAAATCAGCCTTGATCAAATAATTTATACATGAGTTAATCCGAGCTAATCACGTAATCGTGCGACTAATTTATTGATCGTACATGACTCGACGTTGAGTTGAAAACCGAAGCTTCTAAGATTTAAATATTTAAACAGTATTAATTGGAATTATTTTCATTACCTCTTCAATTACCCGTAATTTAGCCATTAATTACCGTTCGAGAAGAGAGTTTTCGACTTTTGCAGTGCACATACTGAAATTTTTAAATTGTTAAAAAAAAAAATCTCAAGCAAAGCAAGGGTATTTTCATCAATTCATATGTGATTATTTTGTCAACAAATTTGTCAACAAAGTTACCGGAAATACTTTTTTTATACTAAATAATTGAAAGTTCAATACATGTCCTATAAAATTGTGGAATGAGATCACATGTTTCATAATTGGTGATTTGATGTAACAGTGAAATAATAAAAAATATTCAACTATCTATCATATTCAGGGTGCATGTATTAAAAATCTAGTAGAGTGAAACACTAATGAAATACGAGAAAGAAAAACAGTGGAATCGAACAACAAAATTGTAGTCGGCCCAATCCAAAGCAATAACCAGCAATTTAAGATGCAATTACCTTAATACCCCGAGTGTGAGAATTGAGGATAACAGAGTGAGACCCGAAATAGGCTTCGGGGCAGCGCTCCATGACCCGATTGTCCCTGCAAAAGGGCAGCCACTCCTTCCCGAATTCGGCCGCCTCCATGAGAGCAAACAGAGTGAGATCGGAGGCCCCATCATCGGAGACGTACACCGACAGCTTCTCCGGCGGATAATCGTACGCCATCGCCGACAGGGCAGTGGCCGCCACGCCCATCGGCGGCTCCTTCTCGGGATCCGCCGTGCATATGAACACGTCCAGCGCCGGAAAATCCTCCGCCGCCGTGTTGTTTAGATTTTCCGGGAGGGGCTCGGATACGACAGGGTTGACGCGGAAGGCCTGGGAGTTTAGCCACATGAAAGCGAGGATGATGTCAGCTGTAAGCAGGGGCAGGGCGGCGAAGGCGGGGATGCTGCTGCGGAGGAGGGTTGTTGCGTGGTGGTAGAGTAGGCTGGAGATGGCGGCGGAGTAGATTGCGGCGAATAATTGGTTCAAAATCCGGCGGGGGAGAGGCTTCCATGAGTGGAGTGCTCTGCTTTCCATTTCTTGTTTTTAGAAAAACAGAGAGGGAGTGATTTTTAATATATACACACATTTTTGTTAAAGAAAGAATAAGTAGCTCTCACCTTACCACAATACTTTTACAACACAAAAAAGGATGATTGCATTTGCATACATGACGCCAGCCAGAGTCATATTATATCACCATTTGTGCCTCTACCAATCATGTTTTAGGAAAAATGAAGCTCTGTTTTATAATTATGATATGAAATTAAACAACAATTATACTAGTTTTCTAGTTTATATTCATGTTCATTCACTCGTTTTTTTTATTTGAATTAGAGGAACCTTCTTGTGACACAAAAAATTATGAGACTTTCTTGTTTAATATCATATTTTACAATGGCTTAACTAAGTAATAAATAAAAATTCTTGTAGATCTAAAAAAAATAGTCACTTAAAAAAAATTGGGTTAAAATTAGGTTATGGAGAGATTATAGAGATAACATTACTTGTTTGCCTTAACATATTACTTGTTTATTAATATATTATTGTGTTAAACAATAATGTTGCATGAATAACAATGAAATATTCATGTATTATATTTTATTACTGTATAATGTAAGAGTATGTCTAGTGTAAAAAATTTTATGTATGAAAATTTATAAAATTGCCCTAAATCAACCATCTACACCCTAAAAATTAAGGGTATTTTTGTTTTGAGCTTGAGATGGATGAGGCAAATCCGGATGGGGTAAAAAGGTGGATGAGGAAATCTTGTGAATAGTGATCTCTTGTTTGTTTTGGGTTGGATGTAGTAGGAATGGATGGAGCTTTATGTCAAATCAATACTTTTTAATTATGATGATGTATTATTTTATTATTGTTAATTAGTATGATAATGATTGTATGAAAGAAAAGTGTAAGAAAGTAGGAGAGATAATGAATTGTTGTAAGAAAAGTATGAGAGAGGATGAGTTGGTGTAAGAAAAGTAGTGATGTGATAGTTTTGGGGTATATATATATATATATAATAGGGGTGGATGTGTATTTTGATGGAGGATGGGATGTAAAAATCCGAAAAAGTCGACGGAATTTAGGCCCATCCCCATCCCGATCTCCCCGAATCGAAAACAAACACCACCTAAATAATGAACCTTAAATTATGACTTATTCGGGCCAATTGAACCATGAATCAATGGGCAATAAAACCATTTAACCACTTTTTATTTTTCTTTACCTTCACCAATTACAATTTGGTTTAAATTAAAAAAATTCATGTATGAAAATTTTTAATACTAAACTTTGTCTTAATGTAATATTATATGGATAAATGTGATCACCGGTTTGACCCATTTATAAACCGCGATTTTATTTTTTACACGCGTAGATTTTTGATTCCTATATATAATTAAAAATATTGAATTTTACTCCTTCCATACCACTAAGATAAATTTCATTATTACTTTTGTGTGTCCCAAATTATAGGCATGCTTTTTTTATTAAAATCATTAAATATTCTTCAATTGACCAAAATGACCATGTTTAATATTTTTAACTAAATTTTACTAAATATTTTTATCTTCTTGTGTAAAGGTAAAATAGGAAGAATGTAAAAAACTTATGATTTCAGTAACTTCTAACATGTCTTCTTAGTATGTGTAAAACATGTTTAAACAATCTTAGCAGTACAGAGTGAGTACAATATTGCATATAAATATTTATGCATTCACATTCATGGAATGTTTTTAAAATTTTTAATTTTAGAGTTCGTCAGAAATGGAGACTAAAAATTGTACTCTCTCTCAAAAAAAGTATCTTTCGTTAAAATTTGAAAACGTGTTTTACTTAAAATGTAGATTAAATATGTTTATGAGCATAATTTTTTTTATTTTCATCATCTATTAATCACTTAATTACTCAAGTTATCATTATACTTTACTCATAATCAATTATGTTATTTATAAATGGACTTAATTTACGTTTTCGTAAAACATATTTTAACCATGTGAGCATACTTTTGGGAGACGGAGATAGTATTACTTTCTTGGTATGAGCAGTATCAATCAAATCAATCAACACTTTTTCAACTTTAGAGCATCCAGATCTTATTGATAATCAATGGGGTCTTCATCTGAACGAAAGTATCTTTTGGGTTATACGTGAAAATATATTTTTATTTTGTATAATTTATGTATTAAACACTTATTTATTGAAATAAATTATTTATCACTGTTGCTTTAAATATGATTAAATGTTATATATATTTATTGCAAACCGTTTATAAAATAACGCGTGTTACATTGTAGTTACCGTGGTAATACCAGATCACAGAAGATCACGTTAGCAGTCCCTTGTAAACAAGTGCGTGTTTCACAACTTAGATAGATCTGAAAAATCTATTGGTAGAAGTTGATGTGTAAGACTCAGATTAACTTGTCTTGACCAAGAGATTACACTAGTGCATTTGATGCGCTGAAGCGGACCTACAGAGAGGATAAACTCATTCGCACTGACTTATGGGATGAAGAGTTAGACCTCAGTGGATGTTGATTTCTTAATCTCTGTCACTTAATAAGGACTGTGTGTGATTAGTAATTATTATTTTGACTTATAAATAAGAAGAGAATCACTGCGACTTCGATACCCTATATCTTGGACAATAATATTAATTACATGATTCTTCTAAAATTAATATTGAGAATCGTGGTGCTTGGAGAGTCTCGATGATTTAGTCCCTTGGTGGGCTCAGAACCTTTATCATACCAAATCTTGCAAGTAGAATTAATTTTTTGGTATGGATAATAATGTTGAGTTATCCTTACTCCAAGGATAAAGATATTAATTAATATAAAACTTTTCAGTGGCTTAATTAATTAATGGACAAATAATTTTAAACATGGAAAATAATAATCGGGAGCCATATTACCGTAATATAGTTTGAGATGGATAGTGCAATATTAATTATATAGTGGAATTAATTAATATTAATGAGCTGAATAATATTGTGGCTCAATATTGGAATTTAGAAGTCCATTAATATTGTGGCGTGAACGAAAATTTATAAAGAAGGGCACGATGTTGGTCGGTGACTTGGTATTCGTTGTTCTATGACCTTTTTTTGCTCGATTGAAATGACCTAAGAGATAAGAGGTTTGCAGAGATTTTTTCGTGCTCGTTTTTGCCTTTTCGGAGTAAATTTATTTGGGCATTTCTTCAAAATTTTCTAAGTTTAGATCAAAAATTAGAAATTGATGGTTTCAATCTAACATTAGTCTTTTGATCACTAGAAATTGGAAATAGTGGTGATTAATGGCAAAGAAGACTCAAATTTTTTAGGGTATGTTTGTTTCAGTATTTAGGTGTGCGGGGGAAGTCTCATGATTTCGAAATCCTGTGAATTTTAAAATCCTGATGAATAGTAAAAATATGTGTTTGTTTTGGGATTTTAGTAGGGTGAGATTTTTGCTTTATGTCAAATCAATATGAAATAGTGATTACTGTGGTATTATTATATTGTATTGAGTGAGAGAAAAGTAGGAGAGATAATAATTGGGTGGAAGAAAAGTGGTGATATGATTATATTGAATTTTGTGAAAATATGTGTATATGTATATTTTATAGGAGTAAATTTAAAAGCTGGACGTGGAAATCCCCAACTAGTATGTGATTTGAATCGCAAAGTCCTAAGTCCATCCGAGTGAATCCCGAAACAAACGTACCCTTAGGCAATATTAGTGCTCTATTTTGTTTTTCCTACTTGCTGCTGCGCCTGCAAGTGTATATGTATATAATGGCTTACGTATAATTTGCTTAATAGACTGGTGGCTTGCCCATTATTAATATAGTATTCGTTAATGAATCAATTGTTCGTATTAATATATATAATAATAGCAACATGGCAATGTGGGTATGGTTAGTATTAAATTATAATTTATACCTATGACGATGGATTTAGCAGAGGGTGTAATGTATGATATTTGTAAGCGTGGATAAATCAAGTGGTTAGATAGGCAGGTGAAATTAATAATTATTGCTTTGATTTATAATTGGAAGAGAATCAATGTGATTCAATACCTTATATCTTGGACAATATTATTAGTTACACGACGATTGCTAAGATTTAATACGGAGAAACGTGTGCAAGTACGTCTTGCTTGATTTGTCCCCTTGGTGGGCTCATAAGCTTTATCATATCAAATCTTGCAAGTGGAAATTTATTTCCGGTATGGATAATAATGCTGAGCTGTCTTTACTCAAAGGATAAAAATATTAATTAATATAAAGTTTTTTCAGTGGCTTAATTAATTAGTGGACTAGATAATCTTAAACACGTAAAAATAATAACCGGAGCCATATTATTGTAGCATCGTAATATGTATTAAGATGGATAATTCAATATTAATTTACAATGAAAGTAAATTAATATTAATGAAACTTGAATAATATTTTGGCTTAATATTAAAGTTTCATAGCCCATTGGAGGTCCAATCTTAATTCTCCTAAAGGCCCCTCAAATAGTCCAATTAAAGTCCAATTAATGGAAAGGAGAAGAAAATATTATTGCCTAATTATTCCTCATTTTTTCGAAAATTGTAGGAAAAAAGAAGAGAAAGATTTTCTTGATTTTCTTGAAAAAGATTTTAAAATATAAAGGTATTCTTGGAATACAAGATTATCCCATAAATTCAAGAAATCAAATCTTGATTCTTGTTTCCTTGTATTTTTTAAAATCTTGTAATAAAGAGAAGTGAGATTTTTGTGGAAAATTTAATTATGGAGAAAAAAAATATGGGATATATTCAAGATTTCTTGGAGATCAAGAAAAAATTTCTCCTTATTTTTCTAGAGAAAAAAATCGGCCACCCCTTATTATAAATAGGGATGAATTTTTCATCTCCAAGACAATTCCATGTGTTGGAAAAATTAGAAATCCACAAAGGTGGTAGCATATATTTTTGGTTTTCTCCTTTATTAAAATCGTTAAGTGAGAATCCTTCCAACGGATTCGTTAGCGGGCGTGGGACATTGTTGGTCCCTTGGGAAAACCCAATTTTGCGCGTCAGGAAGCAAAAGCAGTTCATTGCGGTGCATATAAAAAGCGTGGGGAAGGCGAATGATTCTGATTTTACTTTTAAACTCATGTGTTGTGTTTTTGCTTATAATCGAGTGCATGTGACAAGATAAGAATGTAAAAGCGATAAACAACACAACAATGTATAGTGGTTAGAGACTCAAGCTCCTACATCCACTCTCCCATTCCTAGGGAAATTCCTTCATCACTTCGAAGCTTTCGACTACCTCGCGTAGTTTACTTACTCAACTTCGACCGAGCTTTTACCTACTCGTGTAGTTTACTTACTCAACTTCGACCACGAGCTTTACGACTACTCGCGTAGTTTACTTACTCAACCCGACCTTGAGCTTTCGACTACCTCGTAGTTTACTAACTCAAACCGGACTTATCACCCTCACTCGGGTTTGCTTTTTAACAACTACCTCGCTTCACCAATGGGTTTTGAGTTTGGTGTTGTCTCCAACTATGGTGAGAGTTTCCTTACAATGGTTTAGCCACAATCTTGGGTTGGGAAAATCTCTAAGCTTATGATACATCGTGGGTTGCTTAGGTTGGGTTCTAGAACACTCTTGAACATATTTGTATATCTACGACTTGTGTTCTAGGGTGGAATGCTTTGGTTTAACTCTCTTTTTCAGAGCATCATTTCTTATCTTCTCAGATGCATCCACACATCCACCACTTTAGAATGATGAAAGACCTTGTATTTATAGTGTGAATTTGAATGTTACCGTTGGAGAGAATCACATTCATATCCATACTATTCTTGTAAGTACAAATTTTTTTCGGGATGGTTGTCTTTCTCTCATTGGTCCACGTCGGTGATTCTAACGGGCTATATTCCTCGATTCCTTGCCTTGGAATCATTCAGATTCTCTGAGTCTTGAGTTTACTTGATTGACAGACTTCTCTTGGCGGACCTTGTCGATCGATCAGCATCTTGACACTCGAGTCGATCGAGTTCGGTTCTCTGATTCGAACATCCCGACCTTCGAGTTACTTTGACTCGAGTTATCGATTTCTTCTTTGCCGATCGGATCATTTCAATGATCGGATCAACATATCCTCGTATCAATATCTCGGGATAGCATCGGTCGATACATTAGGTTTTAGCATGCTCGGTTTAACACATCGATCTCAATCCGCGTCGATCTCGATCATCTTCCATCTTCATATCGATCTCGATCGTCGATCTCGTCGATCTCATTTTATCATCTTCGATACGCAGCCTTCTCTTGATCTTACGGTGGGTTTCTTTACGTCGACTTATGCGCTCTTCTTGATCACCATACTCGGCTTTGGTATTACGATCATCCGATCATTCAATTGGTCATCCATCGATCTTACGATCGGTGAAACTTAAACTTCTCTTCTCTTACGATTTTGCACAACTCGTGATTAACTGGAACTCATCTAACTCATCGATCTCGTCGGTCTAAATCTGTGACCTCGTCGATCTCGATCATCTCTTACGATTAGTGAGTTCCCCTCAACTTGTTCTTTTCGTTCCCCCTCGACTTGTTATCGTAAATTAGCTTCAATAACACAAGTTGATAATGTTTTGACATAATTCATCAAAACTAAAATATCCCAACAATTTCCCCCTTTTTGATAATGAAGCCAAAACATTAGAATATATGCATTTTTAAAGAAACGGGTTTTCTTTTAAAAAGATCAGTTAAGGTGGTTACTTTGAAATCAGTGAACCGTTTGAACACCCTCGATACCACTTGTTGGTATCGGATCGAGACGAGTTTTAAAAATAGATCTGCTTTCGGCGATCACATTGAAAAAAGTAATCTTTTGAGCACCCTCTCGATACCATTGGTCCCCGATTGGGAAAATCCATTTTCTTGCTGCGTCTTGAGCAAAAGCAATTCATTCGTTGGTGCATATAAAACATGGGTGAGGGCAGAGTGATTACATATTTTTACTTTTTAAACTCATGTGTTGTGTTTTGCTTATAATCGAGTGCATATGACAAGATAAGAATGTAAAGCAGTAAACAACACAACAATGTATAGTGGTTCTAGACTCAAGCTCCTACATCCACTCTCCCCTGTCCTAAGGGAAATTCCTTCATCACTTCCTTGAGCTTTAAAACTACCTCGCGTGGTTTACTTAATCAACTCGACCACTGAGCTTTACGACTACTCGGCGTAGTTTACTTTACTCAACTTCGACCACGAAGCTTTACGACTACTCCAGTGGTTTACTTACTCAACCCGACCACGAGCTTTACTTTACCTCATGGTTTACTAACTCAAACTGGACTTATCACCCTCACTGCGGGTTTAACAACTACCTCACTTCACCAATGGGTTTGGGTTTGGTGTTGTCTCCAACTATGGTGAGATTTTCCCTTACAATGGTTTTTATACAATGCTTGGGTTGGGAAAATCTCTCTAAGCTATGATACATCGTGGGTTGCTTAGGTTGGGTTCTAGAACACTCTTGAACATATTTGTATATCTACTGGACTTGTGTTCTAGGGTTGGGAATGCTTTGGGTTTAACTCTCTTTGGCTCTGTAGCATCGTTGCTATCTTCTCCGTGCATCCACACATCCACCACTTTAGAATGATGAAAGACCTTGTATTTATAGTGTGGATTTGAATATTCTGGATTGGAGAGAATCACATTCAAATCCATACTATTCTTGTAAGTACAATGACTTTTTTCGGGATGGTTGTCTTTCTCTCATTGTCCCGTCGGTGATTCTAATTTATATTCCTCGATTCCTCGCCTTGGAATCATTCAGATTCTCTGAGTCTCGGGTTACTTGATTCAAGAGACTTCTCTTGACGGACCTTATTACGATCGGGCATCTTGACACTTTCGAGTGGCGAGTTCGAGTTCTCTGGTCGAACATCCTGACCTTCGAGTTACTTTGACTCGAGCTATCGATTTCTTCTTTGCGATCGATCGACTCAACCGATCGAGATCAACACATCTTCGATCAATATCTCGGGATAGCATCATGTCGATTACATTAGGTTTAGCATATCGGTTTAGCACATCCGATCTCAATCACGTCGATCTCGATCATCCGCTCATCTTCATATCCGATCTCGATCCGTCTGATCTTGATCGATCTCATCCGCTTCATCTTCCGATCTGCAACCTTCTCTTACGATCTTACAGTCGGTTTAACTTTCGATCGGCTTGTGCGCTCTTCTTCGCACCATATCGACTTTGATTCTTCTTCGATCATCGATCGGTATGTTCTGTCATCCGATCACCGGCTTAACTTTTTCTTCTCTTACGATTTTGCACAACTCGTCGATTAACTTCGAACTCATCTAACTCATCATCGATCTCGATCGGTCTCGTCTCGACCTCGTCGATCTCGATCATCTACTTGATTAGTGAGTTCCCCTCAACTTGTTCTTTTCGTTCCCCCCTCAACTTGTTATCTCACGTAAATTAGCTTCAATAACACAAGTTGATAATGTTTTGACATTATTCATCAAAACTAAAATATCCCAACAGACATATTTGAGCAGACAATTTGGGTTGCTTCATCGTCTCAACGGTTGTCTCTACAAGATGTATGTAATCTCGTGACTCACAGATTCCGCGATGCTTAGGATTTACGTGGATTACGGTGTCACATGTTGTTGTTGCTTATTTAATTATTATGTTGAATTAATTTAGGATTGATTCATGTTAGTAATTAATTGAATAATTTAAATATATATTTAAATATACCTCGAATAGATCCGGGCACCCCGTATTTCCCAACACCAACTACCACTTCAAATGAAGGACCTTTAAACCTCTCAAATAGTTCGGGTCGTGAAACGAATCACACCACCTTATCCAATCATTATATTAATACTGGAAAGCTGGAAAATTAGGAGGTAACATAAGTACAAAATCGATGAGTTTCTCACTCTAAGGAATCTATCAAAGAGGTTGAAGGAATTCTTCACTCAATGGAATCCACCAAAAGATCAGAGAAAAAACTCGTCACCTTAAGAAATCCACCAAAAGGTTAAGAAAACAAATCAGAAGAAATTCGTCTTCAAACACCAGTAGACTCAAAAAAGTTATTTTAATTCAATTTTCATACGCCCCTTCTGATCGGCCTACTCGTTGACGGAGCATGCCACATCTCAATGTCAACCACAATTCTAGAAGGACTACCAGATCGGTCAGGGCATCACAAGATTCTCATCCTCGGTCCCGTCAGTAGGAAGAGACATACTAGAATTCTCACTCTCGGCATCTTAATTGCCTCTCACCACTGAGTCCACTTCCATAAATTTTTTGATGGATCCTACTATCCTACTCAACTCCGAGTCGGATAAAACCTCCACCTCCGAGTCGGCATTATTACGCCTCACAAGCTTAGCAAAATCTTTACTCGAGATCAATTTTAAATCCAGAAAAACACTTAAAAAGAGAAAAAAAAAAGTAGTGTCGGAATGATATCTTACTACTCCCTCCGTCCCAACATTACTTGAACACTTGCCTTATTTGGACGTCCCAATATTACTTGAACACTCCCAAAATTGAAACAAATATAATATTAATACACTCACAACACCCTTATTTTATTCCACTCAAACCCACTTTAACCCACTTTCCTTGGTTTGCGGTCCAATTCTAGTGTTCAGGTCATTGCGGGAAGGAGGGAGTACTAAAAATTAGAATCCAAAAAGTCATCGGAGATCCTCGACGACATCGCCATGATTCGCTCATGAAGAACATCGAAAAGAAAATGAGTGCAAAAGTGAAGACCGAAAAGAGGACACTCTTATTTATAGGTAGGTAAATTTGACAAAGTTTGAATTTTGAAAAAAAAAATCAAAAGATTACGTGTGAACAAAGCGTGTCAATTCAATTACATGTCTTGGTGAAAAAACCGTCATAATAATGGACATATGACATATGCCAAACATCCTGATTTGGCGGGTTGATGTTGGTTGAAGTGTCACCTTACTCATCCAACACTAATAATGCAAGACTTCTACAACCAGACAATTAACTCGACCTTGAACAGGTTGAAGCCCGATCTCGACGGAAATTGTGGATATCGATCAACGTAACAAGTCGAGGTGTCTTGTTCGTTTGCTACACTTGTCCATCTAGTCGGACTTTTTTCACGCACACCAATAACATATTATTTATTGTGTTTAAAATTTGGATTAGACTGTAAAATTCTTGATATATCATTATTTATTGAATACAAAAATAATAATATTAAATTTCAATATACATTAAATGTTGTATTTTAAACCATTTACATATTTTTAATAAGAAAAATAGACTATAATTTTGGGCAAGTAAAACATGAGAGGTACATTGATGGATTTTGCCACGTCAACAATCTCAGGTCATAAATAATGTTAGCCTCTCAGATTCACAAAAATCAAAACCCAAACTGCCCCAACCCGACCCGACCCGGCTAAAAATTGAGAGAAAAACAAGGCCAAGAATCTGGTCGACTTCCTCATTTCAGCTTTGAGATTAGTCATGCAAATTTCCGCCGTATTACCAGACGTCTCATCACTCGTCCTTCCCTCAGCCACTGGCTTGCCCTTTTCCGACGCTAAGGCCTTTTTCTCTCATGGATTTCCTAAAGTAAGCTTTCCGATATCGCTGGCTTTTCGTCTCACACTATGATTCTTTTAGCTGTTACATGATTGATTCTTTTAGCTGTTATATGATTGTTACAGATTTTGTTCGAATTTCCCTTTCCCTTTAAGTAAATTGTATTTCGGGATTGGAATTTGAAATTGAATAGTTTTAGTTTCTATATCTCAATTCTTCATTCTTCTCCTGGTGCTTTTCTAATCCTCAAGTTCTAGATTCATGTACTAATACTATCTATGTTATTGTTAGTAGCAGTAAGATTTTCCTTTTCCTTCTTCACAAATCTAATGCATTGGGCATGGTATGGGGAAATTGATTGATAATGAGTACAAGTTATGGAAAATAGAATAACGCGAGTTAAAATATTTCATGAATCAACCATTGCCTTCATACCTTTGAGAAATATAAGGTGAGACTATGATACTAAAATCTAGGGGTGTGGTTGGAGGGGGGAAAATGGATAAGGGAATGACTTTGATAGTAGAAAGAAATGAGAGTCGGTCCTCTCAATTTTGGGAGGTATAAGGATTCCTTAAAAGTGAGGAATCAAATTACTATTCCCATACCATAACTCGTCCCCAAACAAAAAATTTCTTTCCATTCCCATTCCCTCATCTCCATAACCCTAAACTAAGTAATGGCATGGATGCAAACAATGGTTACAGAAGAGATTTTGAAATTCCATAATCGAGATACCACTAGCCTTGAAGAAACTGGTGAAGTTGGGTCCACATTGTTCCTTGTCCCCCACTCAAAAAATAAAATATAATTATGTATAAAATTCCAAAATTGAGATGCTTATGGAACACAGCCTCTCAACACCAGTTTCTCCAACTATTACTTTGCAGCAATATGATTCTTATGTTCCTTCCATAATTCAATGTCATTTATGTTATTGGTGTGCTTATGCAGTACAAATCTTTTATATTTTAAGCGTGAACCTTTATGTTGACTGTCATGCGATTAGTGTTAAGCTATTTGAATATGTACTTGTATAGCTAGGGTTTTCATTAGAAATATTATACTTACATCCACTTTTGGATCCATCAAATCCAGAAGACCTTTTTTGCTGACTGCAATTCATTGTCTAGAATTGCTCATTTGCAAATTCCAAGCTAGAAGTTGGGCTAGAGAAGTTGAGAACAAGAAGATTTAATGTGAGAGCTTCTGGAAATTCTGGTGGTGATTTGATTCCGGTGGCTCCTCTTCAGCTAGAGACCCCAGTTGGTCAGCTTTTGTCTCAAATTCAGCAAACCCATCCTCACCTACTTCTGGCTACTGCAGAGCAGCAGCTCGAGAATCTCCAGAGCCAGAGAGATGGCCAAAAGGAGACACCTGCACCATCAGCTCAAGATCTACTCCTCTATAAGTAAGCTTAGCCATCTTTTTTGTTAGCTTCCATCATATCTGGTTTACCTTTTAGTCAAATAATGATTTTCTGACCTGTTTAAACATCACAAAGAAAAGGTTTTCTATCTTATGAGGTTATGCCAAAAAAGTGCGCATGTAATACTGATTTACTATTGCCTGTGATCCACTTTTGAGAGTCTAATATATAAATATAACGCACTGGAGTACTGGATATTAGTTAACATTTTATGATGATAAACGAAATGGTTCTTTAGGATGTTAATTGCTTGATCACCTCCTTTATTGGCTTCAGTGAGGCTGCAGATATATGAAGATACTTGTTTAAAGTCTTTACCATGTGGGTCGATTAGGTACCACAGGAGTGTAAGGTCGTTTTGACTGTGAAGAGATTAAATAGTTTTATATTCTAAATATTCTTCTTTCTCTTGAGGGATGTGAGCTGCCTATTTCCAGTTTGATTGATGCTTTGGTAGACTTTTGTTTTTCATCTATGGTCTCAATTCTCATGCATTTTTTGTCTATAAGGGGAATAGTGATATATGTAGAAAGTAAGTAGATTTTGATGATTTCAACATCACTGGCTTCAGTATCTAGTATTAGCCTATCAGGAGAAACACAAGCGGCTTTTGAAAAACTTGGCTTCGCTCCTCTAAAATATAATAACGTTTAAAATGTTAAAAATATCAAACTCTCTTTGCTCTAATTAGTTCATCATTTTTTAGGTGACTATAGTTCTTATACTGGATAGAGGTCCATGTGCTTGCCGTTAAAAAAAAATCAATATTGCATAAATAATTTTAATGTACACAATATACCATAATACCATTAACCTTTCTCTTCTTTAATAGCTTAAATATTTTGGTAGAAATGACCATTTAATAATTATGATTGTTTATGGGTCTTCATTTGGATCATTTAATACAATTATGACTAGTGTTAACCCCATGCTGTTTGGTTTCATAACTACAAAGATCTTCATTTGGTTGGACATTGTTCAAACTTCACAGAAGATATACAAGTACGAAAATACCGTTTGCACTGTACCACTTAGTTTGCTTGTTTTCTTTAAACCCATATTCTCCAAACACCAACATGTTTTCATTGGCTTAGATGGATAGGAGCGTCTTGAAGTGTTATCTGCCCAAAAATTTGCTTCAGTTTTATATTTCACAAGAACTTGTTTCTTGAATGGGTTTTTGGTTTTTCTTTTCATCTTTTGTATCCGAAAGTAAATTGGATTTTTTTTTTTATATTTATTATTTTCCAATTCTAAATTATTAGTATTTCTAACATAAAAGTCGCTCTTTTATTGTGACTTGTAATGGTTGCCTCTTTTCTACTTTACTTACCTGTTTCAGTCACACTGGACAGTGGTGAATCAGTGATGCACAAACACACTGATACTAGTGTTCTTAGTTGTTAATGATACTATGTTAGTGGAGTTACTTCAATACTTCATTGACTATTGACAGCAGGTGACAATTGCTAATTCAAATTGTTAAAAAAATGTGGTATCTAATAATCTAAACCAAAACAATAAACATTCAGTTAAAACCAAACTGAACTTTATAATTCCCTTTCGCTTACATCTTTTTGGACAACTTAATTTTTTTATACCTAATTTTTGGTTTGGTTCCGTCAGTTTTAACCGAATGTTCGCCTGTGCATGAATTGCCTCATGAACATTCAACTTTAATAATTCATTTACAGTGTCCTGGTGCTCTTTAAGTTTTACACATTTTCCCTGTATAGGTTCTATATCAACCTGCAAAGAGGGCCCCTCCACTGTGGTGTCGTCTCCTAATTTCCTGATGTTCATGATATAGAATGGGTCTTTGTTATATTTTCACAAGTTCTTCTGGACGCAAGAAATTGTTTGAAAATTGTCAGTGTTAAAGGTTGGTACTGAATCTGGGATATGGTGGACCATTTGAGATGTATACATATATAATATTATATTTAGATTATGTATGTGTGAATATATGTTGTATGCGTGAATATTTTTATGTGGTAAAGATATGCATATTCTTTGAGACGAGAACTCTTGTCTTTGTTTGAATTAATTTGTTTTATTTTGCTAAATATCCTAAGTTCTTTTTTTTTTTTTTTGTTAAAATGTGGAAATTGAGGGGCATATCTAATAATCACATACAACAGTGCTGTTTAAACCACATTCCAAGTTTTGTGTCATGCATTATATTTCTCAGCGAAAATATAGATTTTCATTCAGACATGTATCATGTATGCATGTAGTTTAATGAGCTGTTTTGGCCTGAACAGACTTGCTAATTGATCTTTGCAAACTGAATTAGCTGTACATTGTGTTCTCTGCATAATAATTTTTTCTGTATATCATACTAGCAGTAAAAACTGGTTTGTTTAGTTAAATTTCAAGGTCATGGAGTATCACACTATCATTGTATGAACCTTTTTTCTGTATCTCATCAGTAAACTAATTATTATAAATTGAAATAGGTTGTAGTCTATATAATCCTTAAAAATAGTGTAAAACAAACTATGGTTGAGATATGTCTATTAGTGTAATAGAAGACTTTTTTTTTTTTTTGAAACAAGTGTAATAAAAGACTGAAATGAAAATGTTGGTCACAACATCTGTTAGTTGCCTAATAAAATAAAAAAGTGTGAAGTTGACAAAGGTGAAAAAAGTAAGAGAGTAGTTGCCTTAATGTTTTCGGCGTAGAGAGAGAAAATATCTAGTTTTACCTGCACTAATGTACTGCATGCACTTGAGTATTCTAACAAGTAATAATGTAGAAACTGGTGCGCAGTTTTTGGTGCCTGTCTATATTGTGAATTATACTAATTCCTGGCTAGTAATCCAAGGGCTGCTCTTATAAAAAACCAATGGCTTCTTATGAACTATTCCTTTCTAAATTGGTCTACATTTAAAAAAAAAAAATTCTCTTGTGTTATTGTTTGTGGAATCGGTCAAGTGATGAATGCTTATTTATTTATTGATTCAGGAGAATAGGCGAAGTGAAAGAGAAGGAAAGGAGGAAAACAGTAGAGGAGATCATATATTGCTTGATTGTGCAGAGATTTGTGGACAAGAATATATCAATGATTCCTCAAATTTCAACAGCTCCAGACCCTGCTGGAAGGGTGGACTTTTGGCCTAACCAAGAAGAGAAGTTGGAAGCTGTGCACTCTCCCGAAGCATTCGAGATGATACTGAGCCATTTATCTTTGGTACTTGGGGAGCGGGCTGTGGGACCCTTGGATACAATTGTGCAGATCAGTAAAATCAAGCTTGGGAAGCTTTATGCTGCTTCGATTATGTACGGGTATTTCCTGAGAAGAGTGGATGAAAGGTATCAGCTGGAAAGATCTATGAACACCCTCCCTGAAGGTTTTGGTGAAGAAAAAGATGAGATAAGAATTGAATCAGAAAAGCAACTGTGGGACCCTGATTCCCTGATACGGATCTATCCCGATGAGGATGGAGGAGCTATAGTGGAGGATTCTAGCAACAAAGAGAAAGTGTACAAATTGAGATCGTATGTTATGTATTTGGATGCAGAGACACTTCAACGATATGCAATGATTAGATCTAAAGAAGCTGTATCTTTGATTGAAAAACAGACACAGGCATTGTTCGGTAGGCCTGATATAAAGGTCAAAGAAGATGGTTCGCTTGATGCAGCTAATGATGAAGTGGTTTCTCTTACTTTTTCTGGACTTACGATGCTGGTATTGGAGGCCGTTGCATTTGGATCGTTTCTGTGGGACACAGAAAATTATGTGGAACCCAAGTATCCATTTATTAACGGCTAGAGGTATTCTTTCTTTCTTTCCATCTTTTAGGGGATCAAATTTCCTTCAGCTTTGTAAATTCTTGAGCTTGCGAGAAGCTTGCAATATGTGAGAGAATAGACAAGTAAAGTAGCTTTTAATCACATACCAGCTCAAAATTTAGTCAAATATGCATCATAATGAGTAAATGCTTTAGGAAAACTCACAAGCTGCAGCTAGATAATGTTGGCATGCCTGATAAGCCTTTGTTACTTTTTACTTGTCATTTTCATTTGGAAATACCTGCAGGTTTTTTTAAAATTGAATTTTAAACACTCATGAATACCCGAGATGACTCGAATCTATGGACAAGGGTGCTCTGTCCTACTTCTTCTACTTAATAAGTGTTATATCTTATAATATAATTAATACATAAGGTTATATTAGTAAATGAATTAGAATAATTTACGCTTTACTATATAATTTTTTTTTATATAATTGGAATATGTGTAAAAGGAAAATAAGTTTATATAATTAGATAATTGAGAGTATCGTTTATGATTTAGAAATGAGTTTTAAAGTATATATACTGCCATGTACAATACTAAAAAATGAAAAACATCACTATAGTTGAATTGAATTAATTAAATAAAATGAGGTATATAATACAATGTAAAATTTATAACAAAAAACTCGATTCGCCTAATATGAGGAATATTTAGTTGAAAGTGAAAAGTATATTTTGACAGTTGACACAACAGTCTATTGCAACAGGGTGCTTGGAATGAGTGAGTCTCCTGTGCACCCGATGTACGGTGCACTCACCATAAGTGGACCCACTTTAAAAAAAAAAACGGGTCATACATTAGTGAACATATTATGGTGTCATAACCATTGCAAGGTTCGGCTGTGGTGTAGCGGTTGAATATGCGCCTTTCAAGGCTAAGATACAAGGTTCGATTTCCAGTCATGTTTTTTTTCCCTTAATTTTTTTATTCGTGCAACTACTGATAACAAAAACATGCAACTACCTATACTAGAATCGTGTAACTTACTATCACTGAAACATGCAACTATTTTTAACAGAATCGTGCGACTACCTATATCAGAAACATGCAACTTCCTATAAGAAAAATGTGTTACTTATAACAAAAACGTGCAACTACTTATAACAAAAACATGCAACTACTTATAAAAAAAACGTGCAACTACCTATAGTAGAATCGTGCAACTTACTATCACTGAAACGTGCAATTACTTTTAACAAAATTGTGCAACTACCTATAGTAGAATCGTGCAACTTACTATCACTGAAACATACAATTACTTTTAACAAAATTGTGCAACTACCTATAACAGAAACATACAACTGAAAAGGTATGCTGCCTGATGGCTCCCTTGTTGCCGTCAAGGTTTTGATGGAGACGGATAGCAACGGGGAAGAATTTATCAACGAAGTTGCCAGCATCAGCAGAACCTCCCATGTCAACATTGTCGCTCTCCTTGGATTTTGCTACGAGGGAAGCAGGAGAGCTCTAATCTATGAATTTATGCCCAACAAATCATTAGACAAGTTTCTAAGCAATAAGGCTGAGACTGATTGTTTGCTAGATTTGCAAAAGTTGTTCGAGACTTCAGTTGGAATTGCTAAAGGTCTAGAATATCTGCACTCAGGTTGTAGCACTAGGATTGTTCATTTCCAAAACGATGACTTGATGCATAAAACGAGTAGGACGAAATGTTGCCGGCGATTTCACCGGACATGAAATTGTGCGCTAGGTTCAAAGACGAGAGATGCAATAAATTTTCCCATATTTTCCTTCATAAAAATTAAAGATTTTGAATCCAAAATATGTGATATATGAAATCTGGGGAATTTGTTTGGATAAGCTTTGGAAGAATTTAGGAGGATGGAAAGCCTGCAAAAACTGTGTGTTGTGTGTGAAAGGAAAAAAGAAAACGGACGCGAAACATGTGAGAGAGGGGAAATGGAGGAGTATCCACAATATCAAAATATGGGCAGGGTCAAAGCGAGTGTACGGATCTAAAATCCGTGCATCAGGTGCATATGAGACCTTGTCGCTTGGAATTTAAGGTAGATTTTAGTAAAGAAAGTGATTTGAAATCTAAAATTCAGTAATTTGTCAAACGTTTAAAATAGGTTGGAATTTGATTTGCCTCTCCAACCGACATAATAGAATCTCTCACTCCATATATATATTGTTTGTTTTGCCAGCGTTCAATTTTACCGTAAATTCACAATCAAAACACAAGCCTTCAAAGCTCTACCTAAAATCTCTACTTCTTCAAGAGTCTGTTCTGTATACAGATTTGTTGGTTGTTTATTTTAAGTAAGTTGGATATGTTTCGGTCAGAAAGACAAGTGAGTTGGAGAAGGTTAGAAATCGAAAAACTTCTAGTGATGCAATCCTTATTGGATGAGAGAGACCAAGATCAATTGTAGTGGAATTTCCCCAGATATATGTTAAGGAAGAGCAGTGATACCTTTGAATTTGGAATGAAACATTCAAATCAAGGAAGAAATAATGTAAATCGAGAGAGAAGGTGTTTGGAGTTAATACTAATGTATATATATTTATAGTTTTGAATATGGATGTGTTACTTAATAATTTTGATGGTACACATAAAGTTTTCTTTTTTTAGAGAAAAAGAGGGAGGGGGAGGGAATTCGGGCGAAAGAGAAAAGGAAAGCCCAAAAACAGAAAGATAACAATTAAACAAATTTATGAGCAAAAGAGGGAATGGATTGTGTGCTGTCTCTCATCTGCATTATTATCATATTCAACACTAGAATATTGGGTTTCAATGTAAGCAGTAGCCTGAAATTCCAAGAATCATATTCTCCTCTCTTCAGCCAATTTAATATAGAGACATCTCCGGACGACAACACCGTTCGCCTCCTCCTCAACCGTTTGTCAGGTTCTGGAATCATATCATCTGATTATTACAACTATGGCTTCTTCAGCGCCACCATTAAGATGCCATCCCAACATACCGCTGGCATCGTCGTTGCATTTTACGTAAGCATGCATGCAAACCCCATATATATATCGAATGACAAAATTGATTGAATATAATGCATGCAGACGTCGAACGTGGACACATTTGAACGGAACCACGACGAATTAGACATAGAGTTCTTGGGGAACATAAAGGGAAAGCCATGGAGGTTTCAAACAAACGTGTATGGGAATGGAAGCGTGTCCAGAGGGAGGGAGGAAAGATATCGAATGTGGTTTGATCCCACCAACCAATCTCACCGCTATTCCATTCTTTGGACACCAACTAACACAATGTATGCATCCCTTAATTCTTTCTTAATTTAGGAAAAAATATATTTAACTTGTCACTTTTTTATTTTAGTTCTATTTGCGTTTAAACTTTGATTTCATTATGTAATTTATACACTTTTTACTTTTTGATCCCTTTAATTTTTAAATTTTGATTTTCGTCCTGTAACTTGCATGAATATATACCAAAAGGTGGTAATAACTAGTGTGTAAGTTACACGATGAAAATCAAAATTTAAAAGTCGAAAGGACAAAAAAGAAGTGCTAATAGTGTGTAAGTTACACGAAGAAAATCAAAATTTAAAAGAACAAAAAAGTCGAAGAGAGCCACTAAACACACCCCATCTACTAAACTCACCTCATTAAAAATTTAAAATTAATTTATATTACTAAACCCACCCCACATCATTACTATTATACCCTTCTCCCAAATAAATAAAATCACAATTATCTTCTTCACCTTCCAAAACGCGTCTGACTCCCTCAAAAGAAAAAAAAAATTCTTCCACTTTGATTCTCATAGAACAAATTTGAATAACAGAGTCATGCACAAATTCATGTGTGTTCGGGCAGAGAGTTATGTACAGCCTCACTGATATTCGTCCAAAAAATCATGCACGGATTCGTTACTATCCGGCCCCTAGGACCGAACGCTACCAATTTTTTTTTTGCACGACAGTTTACGCCGAAATTACTCGCCCACGTTCAGCCGCGATTTTGGCCTAACAACGGCGCGATTAAACCTTAAAAATGCCAAAGTTTTTGCATAAAAATCGATTAAAAAGTAGAAAAAAAAACATAAAAACAGTTACATTGATATTCTCCTTTGAACTTTCATGTTCCATGATAATGATGATTGAAATTGAATCAAAAATATGAAAGGGTTTATGGGCGTGAATTCTAAAATATATAAATATTTTAGGGTTTATGATTTACGAATTAATTATGTAAGTAAAATCTAATTTGAAATATATTTGTATGAGGTATTATAGTCATTTTGTGTATGTCTACTTTAGTCTTAAAAAGTTATGGGGTGTGAATGGAGGATTATGGAGTGTGGTTAGTGGCTCTCAAAATCAAAATGTAAAAGTCAATAGGACCAAAATCAAATTAAAAATGATAAAGTTATAGGAGAAAAAAAACTATTTTCCATGGATCAACCTAGAAAAGTAGGTGTTGTTTCAGATTCTATGTGGACAATATCCCAATCCGAGAGGTAGTGAGGAATGCAGGGATGAGAGGGGACTACCCGTCGAAACCCATGTCCGTATACGCCACCATTTGGGACGCTTCGACCTGGGCCACCAATGGCGGCAAAGAGAAAGTCGACTACAAATACGAGCCCTTCATTGCCGAGTTCACTGACCTGGTTCTTCATGGCTGCGTAGTGGACCCCTCCGACCAGATACTGTCCTCCAACTGCACTGACTCCATTTCCAGATTGGTCGTAGCCGACTACTCCACCATCACTCCTGAAGCCCGGAGCACCATGAAATGGGTCAGAGAAAAGTACATGTATTATTCTTATTGCTATGATAATATAAGGTACCCTGTCCCCCCTCCAGAATGTGTCATTGTGCCTTCTGAAAGAAACCTCTTCAAGACCAGTGGCAGGCTCAGGGCCAAAATGAACTTCCACGGCAGCAGCCACCGCCACCGCCGCCGCCCTCAACCCAGGCGCCGCGCCGCCCATCATTCTACAGCTTCAAACTAATGTATAGGCAAAGATCGGTGTCTACTACACTAGTCATGACCTAGGGAGCCACTTTCTATACAGGACACTCTGAGATAAAATCACAATGATCTTGTAACTTTGTCCGTCATCAATTTTGGTCCTTTTTGTCACGTCGATCTGACCGACTCAATCAAGACTAATAATAACATCATGAGAATAAGTTTAAGCATCACTGTTAAAAAATGCTTTATATTTTTAAACAATGCAAATTTTTGTCTATAACAATAATTATTCTTAATTTATCTTGTTATATGAACTTATTGGCCTTGATTCGGAGTTAAACATCAACGAGTATTATATCAACAGATTATGTAATAATGTAATTGGCCTGACTGACATAGTAGAATGGTAGGAAATATCAACATAGCCTTTAAGTAAAGAATGAAGCAAAGATGTATAAATTCTACTCCAAAAAATAGTGAATCACATGAATGTAGTAACTATAGCTTCTTGCTATCTTTGCCTCTAAACATGTAAAAAGGCCAGAGAGAGAGAGTGGGAGGGATCATGATACAAAACAAAATGAATATTCATTACATAAAAACAAATGATCATGGAAACTGAAAGGACCCCCCAATCTGATCAGCACCTGGTGGGGGAGAAATGGCAACCCAGAGGAGGGAAATTGTGATGGCAATGAGACCTGACCAGACGAACACGATGGTGGGCGTCCTTCCTCGTCTCCCCATCAGTCCTTTGGCGAACGGGTACAGATGAGCCAACACCCAAAAGCTAAAGAACACCCCACCAATCAGACGGCTCCACTCCGGCCTCTCACTGTATATCGTCCTGCTAAACCCCACCGCTATAGCAATCAAATTCGTTATCATGATCGTGATTGGGGGAATCATCAACGCTCTCCACTTTATCAGATACAGATCCGCAAGGTCATCATCATTGTCATCCCCACCAGATTTAGACGTGAGCGTAAATGATATCTCGATTCCAGCCACCACCTTGAGCAGCCCCTGGATCACAGCAGCAAGATGAGCACTCGTCCCTCCGATCAACCAGAACTGCTCGTTTCTCCACCAATCCTCCAAATTAATCCCCGACCACTTAATCTCAAGCATGGCCAGCACGCACAGTGTCAGCGTGATCACGAGCAGGTAAACCAGGAACGTCACGTTCAGAGTATCGACAATGAATTCACCAGAGAAGAGCGATAACGCAGGGAGGAAGCAGTAAACGATAAGGAACAAGGAGGTGAATGGATAGATACCAACATTCAGGTACGCGACTCTCTGTAGAACCTTCATCTTCGAGCTCGCCAGCAAAGCATTGTTACGCGAAAAGAAGATCTCGACGGACCCAGTGGCCCAGCGGAGGACTTGGTGAAGCCTGTCCGTCAAATTAATCGGAGCGCTCCCACGGAAAGCATCCCGTTTAGTCACACAATATATAGACTTCCAACCCCGGTTGTGCATCCTGTACCCTGCACCACATCTTCAGTAACAGACCCGTATATCCACCCCACCCGATTCCCCCACTCGGTTTTGTCTTCATACCAGCATGAAATGACACTAATAGCCTCAGCAACCGTGGAGGCGTCGAGGAGCTCCCTGGGAATCGTCAGAGCACCCGGCGGTCGCCCATTCTTTACAGAAGGGTGATCTGCAAGTGGTCTGCCTTGGAATTCTGCTACTCCTATGGAGTCAATAAGGAGACTCGAGTTGCCAAAACATTTAGAATCACCCATCAAAAGTGCACTATGCTCCTCGGGTGCTGAAGAAACCGAGGCACTTTTCTTCTTCGACGAGCAAAGCAACAGCTGCACCATCCGGAGGATCTGTGGAACGGGGAGGGTCAAACCCATAAAGTGCAGTGCGACGGAAGAGGCATCCGGTGCCAACATAAACGGGACCCTGAAGGCCGTCCAGAGCACGCATGTTCACATCAAAGAAAACAGTATTGTGGTTGGCGTAACGATCTGATGGATCTATTCCCTCGAACCGTTGAGGAAATTGGACATAACAAATACGGTCACCACCGCGGTCCATCATGAAGCACATGCCTTCTCTTGCCTCCGAGTTGTAGATGTAATGATCGCAGTCGAGATTTAGTATGAAAGGACCATTGGACATGATGGCTGAGGCACGGACCAGCACGTTCATGGCACCCGCCTTCTTATTGTGATCATAGCCTGTTCGCTTTTCTCGAGAAACGTACACGAGCATTGGAAGCCGAATGTCAACTTCGCTAAAATCAAGTGGATTGTTGTCTGCACTTCCATTTAGAGGTTCATCACTTGGAGGTTTCAACATTACCTACACAAGTGTTTATTCGACTTTATTAATAAAGAGTAGCACTTGGGTGCACAATGCAACTGATGAACAACTAATACCTTTTAGTTAAACAACTAATACCATTACCTGCATAATTCCAGCATGATCCCCCTTAGAGTGTTCGGTAGCAGAAATTGTCCAGGTTCCAGGCCAGTGAGTTCCATCTGCCATCCATGTAGCACGAGAAATCTTTAACTCTTCCAACGCTTCTTCATTCTCTGCAGTCTGCCTCTGAAGCTTCATGGCCTTGATTTCTTCTCGAGCGTTATATGCATCAGAACGGCGCCTTATGGAATCAGGGAGACCGTTGATTCGCACTTTGAATTCATCATACTCTCGCTTAACCCTTCTGCGGTCCTTGACAAAATCCTGACGCACCTTATTCTTGAAGGGGTCTCTTTTCAGACTAAAGTATGATTCAGGATTTCTTGGTTCAATATCATGTTTCCGACAGAACGGGACCCACAGGTTAGCAAAGCTTGCTGCTTCTGCCATGGCCTCGAATGTGAGGAGGGCGCCCCCATCGTCAGAAATGTAGCAGGAGAGCTTTTCTACAGGATAATCAGCAGCAATGATAGAAAGAATGGTGTTTGCAGTAACGAGTGGAGGTTCTTTTTCTGGATCAGCAGTGGAGACGAATATATCTACGCCTGGAAGATCAGACTTCCCAGTAGGGTTAAACTTGTCGTTCAACACGTTGAGATCAGTTGCACGATTAACGGGGCACAGTTTGGGAAGCTGGTCGAGAAGCCAGGAGAAGGCAAACCAAAGCTCACAGATGACAGACATCAACCAAAGCCATCTAGCATCCTTATTAGGGTGGGAGATCCTCCATTCCAGAAATAGTCCAAGAACAGCCATCCGGACTAAAATTATGAGCCTAATACATCATAATGATAACAACATTAATGCAAGAAACACTCAAATATACACATAAAAGAGGCAGTTAAGTTGGATGGTTCATCAATTTTCTCATAAAACTATATTCATAAACCAATCTACAAGTAAATTTGACTCATTCCACAACTCAAAACATTTTTAAAACGCACGAAATTTTGAAAAAAACAAGACAAAGTCTTGTATGCACTGAAAAGTATTAGTTGGGCACTAGTTGCACAGTGAAAACACAATGGGATTACCTGTAAGGGCTGAGAACTGCAGCAGGTATATTCAATTTGCGCGTGAGTGGCCTCCACGGTTTGCTAAGAAGTTCCGGAGGCTGTCCTGGTTCGTCATCTCTGTCCTTTGGCCATATGGCGTTACCATATCCGTATGTCCCCTTTGTCTCAAACAACCATTTGTTATGATCGAAATCCGCTCCATTACTTTGGCCCTGCGGCATTACTGCTGTGGATTTCTCCATCTTTGACATCTTACCACTAGATGCCTCAAATCCGTATCCTTGTAAGGCTCTTTTACAACCAGGGCAAATCCCATCACCAGTCTTGACAGAATCCACGTAACAGTCTCGACATATTTTGAAGTCGCAGTCGCAGGGAACGATATCC
>JBBCBC010000212.1:0-78707 GCA_037126765.1 Stenogyne calaminthoides | reverse complement strand
ATTAAATATTAAATCTAATTTAACATTTAATCAAACAACTATAATTCGTAAAAGGGAACTACTTGTTGTGTCACCCATAGGCCCTCATATATCGAGCGATTAGTCAAACGAATGGTCTTAATTGAACCCTAGACAATAAATCAGACATTCTCAATATATGAGGTACGTTGCGAGAAACATGCAACTACTTGTAACTGAAACATGGTCTATTACGATTTCCTCCTTTCATTTGCGAATACTCGATTAGTCTTGAACATGATGAAGTGTCTATTCAAATAACTTAATCAATTTATCTCCAATCACTAATTGATCACTTATGTCACATTTGTCCACAAAGTCCAAGTTGACGTGCATTGGCCAATGACTTTGATCCAATTAGGATGAGAAGATGAGTATTCTCTCTAAATCCACTTTAAGGAATGAATCCTTTTCTTGGCTCAACCACCACGCACATGCACTTCGTGATGAACCCAATCCAAGCCATATCTACCCATGGAAGGGTGCAAGCGTCGGTCATGGTCAACGTTCATCACTCCACACATGTCGTGTGTATTGACCTCAAGTCAAAGGAGTATCACATCGCTCCCACTAACCGAGACACCCGTAGACACATATAGTGGAACTACATCAAACGGTTTCTCGGATGGGTATACCAATACCCTCTAAGGTATTTGTGCATCCATCATGAGATACCTAGTATCTTGTAGTAAGTGAGATCTTACTACAGTCTCTAAGAGTATGATGCAGATCGCACACCAATCTCCATTGCATCATCAATATCCCATTCTTGATGATCCTTGGTCGGGGCTATTTGAGAAGCATGCTTACGTCATCTGAGTTCTCACACACTTAATGACAGCAGTGACTCAAGGGAACACATATAAGAATAAATGCAAACAATCAAACATAATATTCTAATAAGTGCAATGCCATATATTTTATATTAAATAAATAATAATATTAAATCAATACTGAATATTATCTGAGTATTATGTCCTTACAATGGATTGTCTAGAACACTAACACTAACAAACTTTCCCCCTTTTTGGCATCATAATTCACCAATATTTCAGAGAGGGTTCTGTCCATGTGCATTTGTGTAATTCAGCAACAATAAGGAAGTTTTCATCCTAAATCCGTTGAAGTACATTCAACCTTGTTGCCGTGTCTTCAGCAAAACCACCATAGGTTGTACGCATCTTCTCCATGAGTGAAGTACTCATTTCCTCAATAGCAGACTTAATTAGCTCATCTGTCCTGGTCTTCAACATTTCTTCCAACAACTTTGTCCTCAACTCAAACTTCTTCTCCATTTCTTCCAACACATCTCTAGGTACATCTCCCAATCTACTATCTAACTCAATAAACTTATTATCAATAGCAGAAGACAACAGAGTTACCTGATCAGATGTCACCATCGATGTGCTTAGTAACTTGAGGTTGTTGTCCTGAGAAGCTTGAGCTTCAGCAATTTTTGAGACCTCATCAACCAAAGGCTCCAGCTTGGTTAGCTTTTCCAATATAGGAGTGAAGTCGACAGTTGGAGGTGGTGGAGGTGGGACCTCTACCTCAGTGTCAGTCTGAACTCCAACATTTGCAATCTCAGTCAATGCGACTTCAGGCTACTTCTGATAATGGACGGTTTGTCAAAAGTGATCAACTGCAAAGGTGGAACATCCTGAGTTTGTTCCCCCTGAATGGTTGCATCAACACTGGATTCAACAGCCTTTTTGCTTCCTTCAGGAATATCTCTAGCACCTTTTTCCTGAGAGGGCTCTTGATCATCTTTGTCCTTTCCACTAGCTTCTCCTTCAAGTTGGGTGAAAACCTTCCTTCCAGTAACTTTATTTTTCACTAAGACATCAAATTAAGAGTGTTTGATCCTTAGTCTTCTCTTCCCAAGTCCAGAGAAGGCATCCAACTCTGCAACTTCCTCAGCCCAAAACTCTTCTCCTCTAAAGTTGCCAATTTTCAGCATCATGGCAAAAGATTGATTCACTATTAGCATTGCAGTTTTCAATCTGAAGAACATATCCTGAAGATCAGGATAGTCTGAGAGTTTAGGGTATTTGTCCAAGACAAATCTCTCAGCTTTCTGCCTTCATTCCTTCTCTTCTGTTTCACCGTTCCTAAGTTCAGGAACAGGGGCCTCCTCTTCAGAGCTAGAATGAGCCTCTGAAGGTATATAAATATATGGCTCTGAGGGTTGTCTGGATGGGATGGTCATTTGGCTCTCTTCAGCAGGTTTTTGAGAGCCTATGAAGATTTCTCGAGTAATCCTATCAGTGTTAATACTGGTACCGAGTACCTCAGTAAAGACATCCTCTTCATCACCTTCTCCCTTAGGAATAACTTCTTCCTGAATAGGTTCATTTTCAGTGGTTTGTAACACCACTCTGGCAAGGGTATCAAATGGAGACTTCTCTCCTGACTCCAGCTCTCGAATGGTCTTAAGCTTTTTCTTCTTTCGCTTTTGCTCCTCCTGAGTCTTCTTTATTTCTCCTGTTTCTCTTTTTACTCTTAACAGATCAAGAGTTTTCTTCCTCTTCTCTTCTTCTCCTGACTCCTCAAAGTGTTTTTCTGACCCTTTCCTGACTCTACTCTGAGTCGCTTCAGCAATAGTCATATTGTCCTGATTGGACTCAAATTCTTCCACTTCCTGAGCCGTGCCACCCAAACTTTCTGAAGTAGCTCGCTTCTTTCTACCTGTTACTAGTGTTGTAACATAGATTTTCATGTCTATGCCACAAACAAGTGATTAATAAATTATGAACAAATGATGAATGAAAAACGTAAAGAATGCAAGAATTTGTTGACCCAGTTCGTCCGGAAGGACTACGTCTGGGGGCATACCAAGCCAGGACTATTCTACTATGATTTTTGTGTGTATTTTTGTCCCCTTTTTCTCTTGGGGTTTGTCCCCTACTTATAACAATTACAATGTACAAAGATAAAAACCCTAATGGGCCATTTAATGGGCCTTCTAAACAAGAAAATACAAGATACACTAAATCTTCGTCCGAATCTACAACATATATGCAAGATTTTCTATTTCCATAATAAATACCGGGAATCTCTATCTTGATCCACTTCTCTTGCTTATCTTCATTTCGATACGCATGCCGACCTCGCCTATAGAACGATCTTGAGGAAGTCGCCCGATTAGACGAGCTCGACTCTTCTTCTTCCTCGATCGCTGTCAGGTCGCCCTTCGGGGCCGACCTCGGCTCCCTGTACTTTACTGCTAAACCATGGTTGCCATGTCATCAATATTCGCCATGTGGTCACTGGCCGATTATTATGGCTACAACAACTAGCTTTCGAAACATGACTCGATTTCGTGAGAACTCAACTCTAGAAATCAAAAATTCATTATCCTTGGGCAATGTTTCAAGAAGAAAACTCATCTTTGTACCAAATAGTACCTTCCCAGACTTCTTAAATGCCCCTTTTGCGAAAGATAACTTTTGATTATGATGGAGAATGTTGTCTGCTAGGAATTTCAACCAATTGAAATCAACTGTTGGAGAGTCCTCAATCGCAGCCATGAGCCTCAACTTGTTTTGGCTAACTTGCTCCAAACTTCCAGAAGTGCTCATCAAGCACTTGGCCACAATATCGATCAAGACTTTGTATTTTGCCTTTAAACAACGTTTGTGCAGAGCTCCTTTAAATTCTGTCTTTGTTTCTACAAAACGGGCCAAAAATTCATGCTCCTTTCTAGTCATATATAATGCTGGGTCCTCACCTTTATTATTCAACTAAAAAACAACATTAATATCATCAAGAGTCAACATTACCTCTTTGGTGCAGATAGCCTCTGTTTTAGATTTTGCATAAGTTCCAAAAATTAACTGCGAAAATAATGAACCCTGCTTCCTTTCACGAAGATTGGTTACAAATTGTAGCACCTCTTGAGATAATTCTCTATATGGAATGTTGCTCACCAGCCTGTGTAGTCAAGCAACTCGAAGCATATTAAGGGCTTCTTCTTCGGTCGATGTGGTTTTGTTGTCGATCATGGCAACCACATGCTCAAAATATGGTTTCTCTGTTTTGGCAAGATCTTTAATCATAGAATATTTGGGAAACTCCATTTTGAATGATTTCTGGGAAATGAAATCTGGAGAATTTGAAGATTTGAAGATTAAGGGTTTTAATGTGGAGTGATTTTGAATAAACTAAGAGTGTAAAGTGAATGAACACAAGCAAACACTAGGGTATATATATGATCTTGAAATAAAAGATCAACGGTTGAGATTAAATCTTAGAATATAAATCGAACGAACGATTGAGATTTAATCTGAGGGTTTGAAATAATCTCGAGGGTTTTGCTATTTATAAGTAATTGAACTGATGTATTTGAGTAAATAACATCAATTAGGGTGATAAAATGATGTTTCACTCTAATCGAGACAACTCTTCAACTCTCTGTCGAAATTTCATCCAATAGAAATCTTCCAAACATTCCCGCTCAAAGTTCAGGTCTTTTGTCATTTACTTCAAATGATTACTGAGTGAAATAAATGCTGTGAATTAATGCATGTGCCAATATTACTTCAAGATTGATTAATCTCAGTCCTTACTGAATACTGACCTTGACAATTATCATCCTGAGTCTCAGTTTCCATCCTGAGAGGATTTTGTCCTGAGTTATTCCTTTCCTGAATAACTTCATGCACCTAAAGGACTTCTCCCTTCAGTGATTTCACTCACCTGGATCCAACATCCCTAATTCTACTGACAATTCCTGAAATCTTGACTCAGCCAAAGGCTTAGTAAGAATATCAACTTTTTGTTTATCAGTATGAATTTTCTCCATCTTGATATCGTTCTTCTCAACATGGTCTCTATTAAAATGATGTCTGATATCAACATGTTTGCATCTGGTGTGCAATACCGGATTTTGTGTAATAGCAATTGTACTATTATTGTCACAAAAATATAGGTACTTCATTGGCTATTATCTTATAATCTCTCAATTGTTGTCTTAGCCAAAGAATCTATGCATAACAGCTTCCTGTAGCCATGTATTCAGCTTCAGTAGTACTTGTTCAACTGAAGTTTGGTTCTTAGAAAACTTGGATATCAGCTTGCTTCCAAGAAATTGACAAGTTCCTGAGGTGGACTTCCTGTCAATTCTACAACCACCATAGTCAGCATCTGAATAACCAGTTAATTCAAGGTTATCATCAGCTGGATACCATAATCCTCTATTCACTGTGCCTTTAAGATATCTCATAATCTTTTTGGCAGCTTCCATGTGACTAGCCTTAGGATTAGCTTGGTACCTTGCACATATACCAACAACAAAGGTAATATCAGGCCTACTTGTTGTGAGGTATATCAATGATCCAATGATCCCTCTATAATCAGTGTGGCCAACTGACTTGCCTTCAGGAGGATCCATCCTATAGTTAGTATTCATAGGAATTCTAACTGCATTGCAATGTTGTACACCATACTTAGCGATCAGATCTCTGGTGTACTTTGCTCGGTTGATGAGTATTCCTTCCTTAGATTGCTTGACTTGAAGCCCTATAAAGAAATTCATCTGCCACATCATTGACATCTCAAACTTTCCTTTCATCAGGGCAGAAAACTTCTCATACATCTGATGATTAGGAGATCCAAATATGATGTCATCCACATAAATCTGAACTAGTAAGATATCTTTTCCATCTTCTATCCTGAACAACGTTCTATCAAGAGTTCCTTTGATAAAACCATGATCAGTAAGAAATTGAGAAAGAGTATCATACCATGCTCTGGGTGCTTGCTTCAGACCATACAAGTCTTTTCTGAGCCTGTAAACTTGGTCATTCTAACAAAAGCCAGGAGGTTGTACCACATAAACCTCTTTCTTAAGCACACCATTCAGAAATACACTTTTCACATCCATCTGATAGACTATGAATTTCATGTGAGCAGCATATGCAAGAAACAATCTAATGGCTTCTAGTCTTGCAACAGGTCCAAAGGTTTCATCATAATACAAGCCTTCTTCTTGGGAATAACCTTGTGCAACCAGCTTTGCCTTGTTTCTTACAATGATGTTGTTCTCATCTCTCTTGTTCTTGAACACCCATTTAGTTCCAGTCACATTGTGCCTCTTAGGTTCTCTACTAGCTCCCAAATTTCATTCCTTGTAAACTGATTCAGCTCTTCTTGCATAACAATAATCCAAAAGGAATCTTGAAGAGCTTCTTCAATATCAGTAGGTTCTTTCTCAGATAGGAAGCAGCAGAACAAAGCACTTTCACCATGGAACCTTCTTGTCTTAACACCTTCTGATAGATCACCCACAATTTGACTTGAAGGATGACTATCTAACCATTTTCTCCTGGATGTTCCCCCTTTAGTAGTATCCTCAACATCAAAAATGTTAGGTTCAGGTATATCATTAAATTCAGGAACAACAAGAAACGAGAAAGGGAATCATCTTCCTCAGGGGAATTTCCATTCAGAACATTGTCAGTAACATTTGTTCCCCCTTGGTTGATAGATTCAGAGTTTGCCTCAGCTGTGACCACATCTTCATCGGGCATTACATACCTGAGTCTGAACCGGGGTTTGTTCAGATGGGTCAACTTTAGTGTGTTGGTTTTTCTTCAGTGGAGAATTATCATCCTGAGTTTCACCAGCCTGAGTGTTACCATCCTGAGTTTCTTCTTGCACTGAGTCAGTTTCACTCCATTCATAGAAGGTGATTGACTTCTTTTTTTCAGGCTCAGATGATGGTTTGACATTTTTCTTTAGGCTAAGTCTGGTGATCCTCTTTATCAAGTCTCCTGAGTCATGTTCCTGTTTCTTAAGAACACAAGTAGATTTATCAAAAACAACATGAGGCGTTCTTCCACAATGAGGGTCCTACAGTTGTAAACTCTGAAGGCTTTACTAATTTCAGAATATCCCAAGAATATCCCTTCATCAGTTTTGCTATCAAAAGTTTTCAACTGATCTTTACCATTATTTTGTATGAAACACTTACAACCAAACACACGAAAGAAAGAAACAAGAGGCTTTCTTTCATTCCATAGTTCATATGGTGTTTTTTCTTGATTCTTTGTCAACATGGATCTGTTCTGAGAATAACATGTAGTGTTGGCTGCTTCAGCCTTAAATCTCTTAGGAATGTCAGCTTCAGCAATCATTGTTCTTGCAACTTCCTTTAGAGTTCTATTTTTTCTTTCAGCAACACCATTATGTTGTGGAGTCCTTGCAGCTGATTTTTAGTGAGTTATTCCATTTGCTGCGCAATAATCAGATATAATATGGTTGATAAATTCAGTGCCTTTATCTGATCTGATTTTGACCACACTCAGATTCTTTTCATTACTGAGTCTTTTTAGTAATTATGGCAGTTTTGTCTGAGTCTCTTTCTTACTGAGTAAGAAAATAACCCATGTGTATCTAGAGTAGTCATCAACTACTACAAGTGTATATTTCCTACCATTAATGCTCATTGGTGTTACTGGACCAAATAGATCCATATGTAACAATTGAAATATTCTTTCAGTAGACACTTCTACTTTGCTTTTGAATGATGCTCTGATCTGTTTGCCTTTCTGACAAGCATCATACACATGATCTTTACTGAATACTTCATTGGGTAACCCCCTTAAAAGTGCTAATCTTGCAAGTTTATTCAGGGTTTTGAAGTTCAGATGATTCAGTCTCTTATGCCATAACCAACTGGTGTCAGTAGCCTTCTTGGCAATTAAACATGTATCCATAGGAGTCAATCTCCAATCAACAAGATACACATTTCCTTTTCTAGTACCAGTCAGTAATACTTGTTGTGAAGTGTTATCTTTCACATAACACAAGTTCTTTGAAAATTCAACACTGAATCCTTTATCACAGAATTGACTGATAGAAAGCAAGTTATGCTTTAAACCAGACACACAAGATAGTTACAACTTCAAGTGTTCCATATCCTTCATTCTGTCCTTTGGAATTATCACCAAAAGTTATCTGAGGGCCTTTATGTTCAACATAGTCAGTGAGCAAATGCTTATATCCTGTCATGTGCCTTGTACATCCACTGTCCAGATACCATGCAACAAGTGTCATTTCACTTCCACTCATCAGGGCTATGTTGTCTTCATTCAGTTCAGTGCCCTTCTCCTTTACCTGAAACAAAATCAGGCCTTAGGTACCCATTTGGTGTAGGGTCCTACCAGGTTAGCTGTACATTTTGGAACCCAAATCTGCCTAACAACTCTAATCACTTTAGAGTGGTTAATTTGTCTTCCATAAACATCTACATACACACTCACCACCCTGGGTGCCTTGGCAATATCCTGTGTATGAGTGCCAACCTTAGCATGAACATGAACCTTAGAGTTCTTCTTGGTTTCAGGCCTCTTGTTCCAATGCTTTGGCCTTGGTGCAGCTGGTCTATGTCTCTACTGACTTGGGTTCAGGAAACCTTTACCCTTAGGCAAGTGGGGTTTAGGTTGCCTGTACTGAAATTGGGGTCTTTCAGTGTACCTAGGACTTGGTCTCTTCAGATGAGAATTTCTCGGCTAAGTGTTTCTCTTCTAAGGATTCCTCTGATGGTTCAGTGCAGATTTCTTTAGAACAGTATTCTTGGCCTGAGACCTTGAAGTACTAGCCTAAGGATTTCCTACTGAGTGTTTAGGTTTTCTAGCCTTTTTCTTGAGGTTTGGGCTTTCCTTCTTGGAACCTTCAGGTTCTCTGAAACCATAGGTCCTTTACCTTTGTCCAAAACACGGGGTTGTTCTTCAATAAGAAGATCAGTACCAACCGCCGATTTAACAAAGACAGTCTTATTGCCACTAGAAGAAGCACCATTTAGATGACCTTGTGAAATTCCCCCTGGATTATATCCTAATCCAGCCTTTATAGTTGCAGGTCTTTGATAACTTTAAATTTCATCTATTGCTTTAGATGCAGAATTCAATAGAGCTAATTTTCTCCGCAAACTATCTTCACTTTTCTTTAAAGTTTCATGTTTCTGAAAGAGGTCATTGAATTCAGTCCTGATAAACTGATTCTCTTTAGTGGATTTCTCTAACTTTCCTTTCAGGGCCTCTATCACTTTCTCTTTCTCTGAGAGTTGTACTTTCAGAACATCAAGTTCATCAGTAACTCCCATCAATTGAGAAGTAATCTCAGGAGCATTAGAGTTTTTTCGCTTAAGATTTTCAGCAGTCAGTTCCTCATTCTGCTCGTGAGTTTCAATGAATAGTTCTTGTAACACAGAATAATCTTTCATCAGATTCTCAAAAGAACCCATCAGATCGAAATTACTGGTTATAGAAGAACTTGACAACTCAGGTGCTTGTGTAGGAGCAGCAATAGAGATAGAAGAATTTACCTCCTCAATAGCAACATGGCAGACATCATCACTATCACTATCTGAGAACATTTCTTCTGAAGAGCTAGATCCTTCTTCAATATGTTCTTCTTTAGCAACCATAGCCTTTTTGCTTGAGTACTTCTTGTCTCTTTTGGCTTGCCTTTCCTTTCTTTCCTTGGAGCTCAACTCAGAGCAGTCATACTGGAAATGACCTTTCTTCTTGCAACTATAGCATCTGTTGGTATCATCATCCTGAGCACTTTCTTTCTTGGATTTTGAGTCCTTCTTTCTAAATGAGGATCCTTCAGCTTTGTGGTCCTTCTTCTTCTCAGTAGACTTGTCCCCTCCATAAGAGTTGTTCCTGTTCCTGTACCTGTTATCTTTGAAATACCTTTTATATCTCCCAAATTTACTATTGAGTCTTTCAAACCTCCTTTCCATTAGGGCATATTTCTCATCTTTTTCATCCTGATCTTTGGCAGGTAGGTTTCCAGGCTCTTTAGTAATGCAAAGTTTCTCTTTGGCTTTAAAGGCCACATTCTTGCTAGATGATGACTCATCTTTGTCATCAGGTTTCTTAGTTTTCTTATCAATCACAAACTCATAAGCTTTCAGTGCAACTTCTCTCTTGGGATATGTTTTCCCAAGAGCACTCAAACCATTCATGATACTAGTGAATCTGACTTCAAGTCTTTCAATAGATTCACCATCTTCCATTTCAAAACCATCAAATTTTGCAATGGCTACGTACAATTTGTTTTCCTTAATATGATCAGTGCCCGGACACAAAATAGCAAGTGTGTCCCAGTTTTCCTTAGTAGTTTCACAGTGGGAAATCATTCCCATAACACCATCATCAATAGTGCTATAGAGTGTATCTTTAGCAATATAATCCAAGTTAACCAACTTTCTCTCTTCAGGAGTAAGTTGATCATCAGATTTGGGAAATTCATCTCTTGGATCATTTTTTTCAGCATCAGTAGATCTAAGATTAACAACCTTATATTCAAAAGGTCATTGAGACAAAACTCTCCACATTCTCTCATGTTTAGAGTACAGATGTGCCTACATTCTGAGTCTCCATAGATCATAGTTCTCAACAGAGAACATAGGTAGTTTCTTAGAAGGCATGATTGAAAGTGTGTGTGCGTGTATTTTCAGAGTGTTGTTGAAAATGTTGTGAAACATATAAAACAACATATGACAGCGGAAGTATAAAAACGCAGTGCAAAGGATTTCCAAAATTGTGTATATTCTATAATAAGACTATACGAACCTCATGGTTAAAAACATCACTATAACAAGTAGTGAGATACACACGAATCTCTTACAAGATCCTAAAAGGTGTAGTGAAAAACCACACACCAAAAATCAATCTATTCAATCAAGTAACTAGTGATCTTATTCAACCTAAAACTTGATCTAATAAGATAAACACAATACTGATGGGAGAGATTCTATTCCCTCGACCAGTACAAATAGAATAACAACGATCCTCACACTCCTACAAGAAACAATCACTCGGTTGTTCTCTCGGTTGTGTCTTGGATGTTACTCTCTTAAGTTTGGAGTAGAGCAAATGGGATTTCACTTTAACTCAAACTTGAATGTCGACCAATGCAGTCTATTTATAGACATTCGGACCAACTGCATTGTCCTATCCACTTGGTGTGGACAGCTTTGAAGATCTCCCTCCACTATCTCCATGATCTTGGTGTAACCACCCATGATCTTTCTATTCTTACTCCATCAGTGCAACCGCTTGACAATATCCAAAATTGTCTTCAACCTGCAATGTAGGAAACATAGAAAAATACATCTAATAAAACGGAGTCAGTGTTAGGAGAAAGGGCAAATTTAAGATGTTGTGCAGAATGTTGTCCAACATCTGGAACAACATCCCTGCAACATCAACAAACTCTCCCAATTTGGTATTCTACTACAACACACCTGATGTTAAAAACAAAATCCGAACTTGTGTCAGGAAAGAAACAAATAATAGCCATTCATAGAACAACTACTATTCAACCAAATCATAATTTAAAAATAAACAACCAACACAAGCACTAAGTACATCAGCGTGTACTTAGGCCAAAATATCCAACATAAAGTAAATGACAAAAACATAAACCTATCAACTAATTGTCCATTAACAGAGTTCATAAAATAAAGAGCAGTAAATAAAAGATTGCAATACAGAAAAGAATTTTTATAGCGAAGTATAGGGAAGGACTGAGCCATTGGAATGACTGCATCTCCATAATCTACAAATGCTCCCCCATACATAAAAAACTCCCCCTTGTCTTGAATCTGTTCACCAATTGTCATGACCATACATCTCATGAAGCATAGCAATACTCTCTAAGGGGACATATTCTCCCTGTCTGGAGTCTTTCTCAGATCTTCATCAGTGTTATCATCAGTTGTAGGGTCAATTGGTACAAGGTCAGGAACAACTTGTTCAGCAGCAGCAGCAGCATTGAGTACATCATTAACTGCATCCTCCACAGCCTCATTCAAAGCATCTTGTACAACATCCTCAACCTCTCTGTCTTCAGCATTATTCTGATCATCTTGTGCAGCAACACCATCATCATCCTCAACAGCATTATCACAAGCATCTGGTGTATCATCCTTCTCACCTGCATGGCCAGATGGACCAGCTCCATCATCACCAGCTCCAGCAGGCTTCTCTAGAAGGTTTGCTGTTTAAGTAGAGCATCTATGTTCTGCTGGATGGAAGTAATCTGATCAGAAATGAAAGAATTTGTAAAATGAACAGAGGGTATACCATCTCTTCTGGTTACTGTATAAGGAATGTTGCCAACAGGATGGGCAACATTTTTGGCTTGCGGTGCAGCATCTTCCAAGGGTAGATCAACAGTGCGGTTTCCAGACCTCAGCACATGTGAGATACCAAAACTTGGCATATAACCACTGATCCTCTCACCTTTAGGTCTCTCAAACTCCAGTCTATCCAAGAGTTGACATATCAAGCTTGGATATGGCAGAATGGTTCCTTCAAAGTGTTTACCAGCATATGATACAATGTTGTCAAATATAATTTGACCCATGTTGAACTTGTTCAGGTGTACAATCTTGTACAACAAGAATGCATGTTCCAGTTAACACAGTAGAATTCTTGGAAGGCAACCAATTAGAGACTAGCAGTTTATGCATCACAGAGTATAAAGAGGTCTGTTTTGCAGCAGAGAATTGTAAAGTCCATACAGAATGTCTACCACCAGTGATGACAGACATCACTTCCCCTATGTCCAATTCTCCAGAATCATCTTCCATTTGTCTAGTTTTCAGAAAGATGTTTATAATCCTAGGGGTAATTGTTGGGAAATTTGTTTTTAAGTTTTGATGGAAGTTCCAAAACAGGTTGTAATAGGACCAGTCAGTCCTGTTAGCTGACTGGTGACTTAGAATCAGATTAAGATGACTAGCTGAAATGTATAGATAGCTGATGTAAAAGATAGGTCACATATTGAGGGGGAACTCAATATGTATAGGTCAGGTCGAAGTATCAGATGACCCAGATAAGGTCAGATGATCAGAAGGCTAAGAACAAATCAGAAGAAAAGAAGTCAGAAGATCAAGTGAAGACAGAAGATACTGAAGACTCAGATGAACCTAAAGACTCAGATGAACCTGAAAGACTCAGATGAACCTGAAGACTCAGAAGAACCTGAAGACTCAGATAAACCTGAAGACTCAGTAACAAACCTGAAGACTCAGTATGACTGAATACACTGAGGCTCAGAGTCACCTGAAGATCAGAAGTCTACCAGAAGACCTATATCAGCTGAGTCTGCATATTGAGCTAAGACAATCTGCATTAGAAGACTCAACAAGGTAGACTGATCAGTTATCTGATCAAGTCAGCTCACACCTGGAGTCAATCAAAATGATACACCAGACAAGACGAATCTTCTACAAAAGGAATATCAATCGTCTAACGGACAAATTACTGAAGTGCCGCCTCTTGAAGCCAAGGAGAAAGCGACACATGCACAAAAAGAGCTGACAATACGGGATTCGACGCTGCGGACATAAACGATGCTAATCATGCCTACGACCACGCCGATATTCGGAGCACGTCACAATCATATCCTACAGCCTACCTAATATAGCCCGAAATTCAAATTGCTCTCCATCGACTCTTTGATTTCGAGGTCTATAAAATGGGATCGATCTTCAAAATTGAAGAACACGACTAAGAACGAACATGGAGACACCGAAAAAGTAGCAAAAACTACAGCAAAATCTCCGCTCGAAGAACACCATATTTGAAGATTATTCTTAGAGTGTTCATCCCATAGTTCTTAGCAAGAAATCTATCCACTAGCATTTGGCTACATAAACACTAGGATAGATTTCCAGTTGGAACCACAACAAATCTTTACCCAAACTCAAAGTTAGGTTAAGTTTGTTACCGCAAGATTTCAGACTAGGGATTCTACTTTCTGATTTCTGGTTCGGTTGAGTGTGAACTCAATAAACATCTGTTGGGTGTTGGACTAACACATAAAACTAAGTCCAGTTGGTTAAGTTGGTTAAGTTGGTGCCCCTGTGTTAAGGGAAGAGTGGACGTAAGACGGGTTTCGTCTGAACCACTATAAAATCTTGTGTGCATTTACTTACTATTTATTGCTTTACACTATTCACACAACTGAGTTTAAAACTGCATACATATTCTAAGTTAAGCTCAGTCTGCACCAAGCAACTGATCTGATCAGGTTGACACCTTAGTCAGCCGGTTGAAAACTGACTTAAGAATCTGATTTGATAAAACTGGTTTTTCACACGGATATTTACAAGCTTCCGCACTCTCAGTTTAAACTGATAGATATCAAACTGATCTGCCCCCAGGCACTCAGTAAGATTGAACATCAGTCCAAACTGACTCACTAGCACTCTGATCAGGCAATCTGCAAATAACACCTGATCCGCACGAAAAGTTTTCAGAAGTCTATTCACCCCTCACCTCTAGACTTCTGCCCTCACAAAACCCGTTCGGGACCTACAAGTGGTATCAGAGCAGTGGTTCTACAGACCACTGGCTTTGAGTATCATCGATTCTTGAGGAAGAATCTTTGTGGTCATTTGAATAGATCTTGAAAAACCGTTTTTCAAAACTCATTTGTTTTCAAAATCACTCAGCATGGATAACACCTCTGGTATGTATCATGATTTGCCTAAGTTTTCAATTGATGAGTATGCAGATTGGACTATATACATGTGCAACCATCTGGGATCGATAAGCGGCAGAATGATGGAAGTCATTGAACGAGGACCCATCATCATATATCACGACAACCCAACGGTTGGAGGAGATCTAAATCATGCACCTAGAAGTTTTGTTCGAAAAAGTCCAGCCCTGATGGATGCAGAAGAAAGAAAGCTGTATACTCTAGATACAATTGCCAGGCATATAATCATGTAGACGATGGATAAAGTCACAAAAGAGAAGATAAAGTATCTCAAAACAACGAAACAAATGTGGGATACTCTTGCTGAGATATGCGAAGGAAATGATCAGATTAAAGACAGCCGACTACAAGCTGAACTGGTGAAGTTCGAAAAGCTCAAAATGTTGCCCAACGAGACCATCAACGAGCTCGATGGGAGGATCACCATATCAGTAAATAAGCTACGAGAACTTGGAAGAGAGATGTCAGACAAAGATATCAATTATAAGATCTTAAGATCACTCACCAAGAAATGGGACATGAAAGTCACGGTAATCAAGGATTGCCAAGACATTTCCAAGATGAAGCCAAGTAGCTTATTCTCAAGTCTTAAAGCCCATGTGTTCGATTTAATCGAAAGAGGGTAAGCAAATGAAGACGAGACGCCTGCTGAAGCCTCAACCTCCACATCTAAATCAGCTGCATTCAAAGCAACCAGCAGCAGATCAAAGGCCACTGAACCTGTTGGAAACATCATAAGCCAAGCAGAACAGATCGCTCTACTTACCAGGAAACTTGAAAGATCGAATATTCAACTTGGTAAGTATCGCAGATTCTACAAGGACTATCAAGACAACAGAATGAACAGGAGGCCAACTGACAGATCACTAGAAAGGAATAGATCTGATGACTGAAGGGATCACAAAGATGATAAAAGAGATGATCGGTCTGACGAGAGAAGAGATAACAGATCTGACAGAAGGAGTTCAAACTACAATCAGAAAGGAAAGTCACCTGACAGATCCTACAGACGAAGTGTCTCACCTGGCAGAGGAAGTTCCGTGGATCGTGGATCATGCTTCAACTGCTTGAAACCAGGTCACTACAGCTCCGACTGCCCAGACCTGACTCCCAGAGAAAGAGAAGAGAAGCGGAACAAAAGAGAGCTACGCTTCAAAGGCAGAAAAGCCATTGGTTGCTGACACATCAGGAATTGATGATTCATATCTGCCTTCTGAGGATTCTGGCTACTCATCTGTAGAAGATTTCTGTCTAATAAGAAATGCAAATGTTTTCTTCGACCATGAAGATCTGATATTCTCTTCAGATGACGATGAAATCTGCCTGATGGCCAGGGAGGAAGACCAATCTGAGGTAACCTCCAAACCTTCTGCTTTTTCAATTTCCACACCAGCTATTATTAGCACACCTGCTGGAGAGATTGACTTGCAGCTCTACTCTGAGCAATTGCTTGATGATCTCTCTGATGCAGTAGACACTTATACAATAGTGGAAGCTGAAAATGACAAGCTAAGGATCAGAAATAATCAGCTTGTTAAAGAGAACGCTGTCAGTAAAGCAGCTGAACTGAAATCAGCTGAAACTGCTCAGAAGGTAACTGAGGAACTTAACGTTCTGAAGGTTAAATCTTCTGATCAGGAGAAGCAGATCAAAGATCAGCTAGCTATCAACAAACAACAAGCTGATGACTTCAAAATCCTACAAGCTAAGTTTGATGAGCTATTCCGACTACATGAGAGTCTAAAATCTACTGAGGATAGTTTGCGCAAGAAAATAGAGGTTTTCACGAAGTCATCAAAAACCGTTCAAGATATGAACACCTACTTTCGAACGCCGACTAACAAGAAGGGAATTGGGTATGAGAACCCTTCTACATCCTCAAAAGCCTCGTTTGGTTCACTTCAGAAGGGTGTAATCAAACGAGTCTCTGACAAAGATACACAAAAAGTTAAACATGTATCTGATAAGGGAAAGAGACCTGCTGAGCAAGTAAGACAAGTGCCTAATCAGAAAGAGAACAGAAATGGACCCCAACTGATCAAGCATCAGCCGAGGAATCAACAGCAGATTAGCAGATTAGGTATCAGAAGAGACAACCTGTAAAAAGGAAATCTAATCTGAGACCCAATCGAGGTCAGCTGCCTAATAAGCACACATCCAAAGGTATTAGTTGACTATTGTAATCAGTATCACTAATTGAATGTCGTCTCTCGTAAACACATCCATAAGTATTAGTTGACTATTATAATTGGTATCACTAATGGAATATCGTCTTTCGTAAACACATCCAAAGGTATTAGTTGACTATTGTAATTAATATCACTAATGGTAGATGGTCTCTCGTAAACACATCCAAAGGTATTAGTTGACTATTGTAATCGGTATCACTAATGGAATGTCGTCTCTCGAAAACACATCCAAAGGTATTAGTTGACTATTGTAATTAGTATCACTAATGATAGATGGTCTCTCGTAAACACAACCAAAGGTATTAGTTGACTATTGTAATCGATATCACTAATGGAATGTCGTCTCTTGAAAACACAACCAAAGGTATTATTAGTTGACTATTTTAATTAGTATCACTAATGGTAGATGGTCTCTCGTAAACACATTCAAAGGTATTCACTGACTATTGTAATCGTTATCACTAATGGAATGGCGTCTCTCATAAACAAATCCAAAGGTATTAGTTGACTATTTTAGTCGGTATCAATAATGGAATGTCATCTCTCATAAACACATCCAAAGTTATTAGTTGACTATTATAATCGGTATCACTAATGGAGTGTCGTCTCTCGTAATCACATCCAAAGGTATTAGTTGACTATAGTAATTGGTATAACTAATAGTAGATGGTCTCTCGTAAACACATCCAAAGATATTAGTTGACTATTGTAATTGGTATTACTAATGGTAGATGGTCCTCGTAAACACATCCAAAGTTATTAGTTGACTATTGTAATCAGTATCACTAATGGAATGTCGTCTCTCAAAAACACATCCAAAGGTATTATTCGACTATTGTAATTGGTATCACTAATGATAGATGGTCTCTCGTATACACAACCAAAGGTATTAGTTGACTATGGTAATCGATATAACTAATGGAATGTCATCTCTCGTAAACACATCCAAAGGTATTAGTTGACTATTGTAATGGGAATCACTAATGGTAGATGATTTCTGGTAACACATCCAAAGGTATTAGTTAACTATTGTAATCGATATCACTAATGGAATGTCTTTTCTCATAAACACATCCAAAGGTATTAGTTTACTATCGTAATCGGTATCACTAATGAAATGTCATCTCTCGTAAACACATCCAAAGGTATTAGTTGACTATTGTAATTGGTATCACTAATGGAATGTCGTCTCCCGTAAACACATCCATAGGTATTAGTTGACTATTGTAATTAGTATCACTAATGATAGAAGGTCTCTCGTAAACACATCCAGAGGAATTAATTGACTATTGTAATCGGTATCACTAATGGAATGTCGTCTCTCAAAAACACGACCAAAGGTATTTGTTGACTATTGGAATTGGTATCACTAATGGTAGATGGTCTCTCGTAAACACATCCAAAGGTATTAGTTAACTATTGTAATCGTTATTACTAATGGAATGTCGTCTCTAGGAAACACATCCAAAAGTATTAGTTTACTATTGTAATTTTTATCACTAATGATAGATGGTCTCTCGTAAACACATCCAAAGGTATTAGTTGACTATTGTAATTGGAATCACTAATTGTTGATGGTCTCACGTAAACACATCCAAAGGTATTAGTTGACTATTGTAATTGGTATCACTAATGATAGATGGTCTCTCGTAACACATCCAAAGGTATTATTAGTTGATTATTAAATTAGAATCACTAATTGAATGTTGTCTCTCTTAAACACATCCAAAGGTATTAGTTAACTATTGTAATTGGTATCACTAATGGAATGTGGTCTCTAATGTAAAACACATCCAAAGGTATTAGTTGACTATTGTAATTGGTATCACTAATGGTAGATGGTCTCTCGTAAACACATCCAAAGGTATTAGTTGACTATTGTAATTGTTATTTCTAATGGAATGTCTTCTCTCGAAAACACATCCAAAGGTTTAGTTGACTATTGTAATTGGTATCACTAATGATAGATGGTCTCTCGTAAACACATCCAAAGGTATTAGTTGACTATTGTAATCGGAATCACTAATGGTAGATGGTCTCACGTAAACACATCCAAAGGTATTAGTTGACTATTGTAATCGGTATCACTAATGGAATGTCGTCTCTCGTAAACACATCCAAAGGTATTAGTTGACTATTGTAATTGGTATCACTAATGGTAGATGGTCTCTCGTAAACACATCCAAAGGTATTAGTTAGGATGATTATAATGTGGTCGTAAATCACTAATGGTATGATGGTCTCATCATAAACAAATCAACCAAAGTATTAGTTGACTATTATAATCGGTATCACTAATGGAATTTCGTCTCTCATAAAACACATCCAAAGGTATTAGTTGACTATTGTAACCGGTATCACTAATGGAATATCGTCTCTCGTAAACACATCCAAAGGTATTAGTTGACTATTATAATCGGTATCACTAATGGAATGTCGTCTCTTGAAAACACATCCAAAGGTATTAGTTGACTATTGTAATCGGTATCACTAATGGTATAGATGGTCTCTCTCGTAAACACATCCAAAGGTATTAGTTGACTATTGTAATCAAAATCACTAATGGAATGTGGTCTCTCGTAAAACACATCCAAAGGTATTAGTTGACTATTGTAATTAGTATCACTAATGGATAGATGGTCTCTCGTAAAAAATCCAAAGGTATTAGTTGACTATTTTAATCGGTATCACTAATGGAATGTTGTCTCTAAAAAAACACATCCAAAGTTTTTAGTTGACTATTATAATTGGTATCACTAATGGAATGTGGTCTCTCTAATAATCACATCCAAAGGTATTAGTTGACTATTGTAATTGGTATAACTAATGGTAGATGGTCTCTAAATAAACACATCCAAAGATATTAGTTGACTATTGTAATTGGTATTACTAATGGTAGATGGTCCTCGTAAACACATCCAAAGTTATTAGTTTACTATTGTAATCGGTATCACTAATGGAATGTCGTCTCTCGAAAACACATCCAAAGGTATTAGTTGACTATTGTAATTGGTATCACTAATGGAGATGGTCTCTATAAAACACATCCAAAGGTATTAGTTGACTATTGTAATCGATATAACTAATGGAATATCGTCTCTAAAAAAACACATCCAAAGGTATTAGTTGACTATTGTAATTGGTATCACTAATGGAAGATGGTCTCTCAAACACATCCAAAGGTATTAGTTAACTATTGTAAATCGGTATATCACTAATGGAATGTGGTCTCTCGTAAAACACATCCAAAGGTATTAGTTGACTATTGTAATTGGTATCAACTAATGGAATGTCGTCTCTCGTAAACACATCCAAAGGTATTAGTTTACTATTGTAATCGGTATCACTAATGGTATGTGGTCTCTCGTAAACACATCCAAAGGTATTAGTTGACTATTGTAATTAGTATCACTAATGGAATGATGATCTCTCGTAAAACACATCCAAAGGTTATTAGTTGACTATTGTAATCGGTATCACTAATGGAATGTCGTCTCTCAAAAACACATCCAAAGGTATTAGTTGACTATTGTAATTGGTATCACTAATGGAATGTGGTCTCTCGTAAACACATCCAAAGGTATTAGTTGACTATTGTAATCGGTATCACTAATGGAATGTCATCTCTAAAACACATCCAAAGGTATTAGTTGACTATTGTAATCGGTATCACTAATGGAATGTCGGTCTCTCGTAAACACATCCAAAGGTATTAGTTGACTATTGTAATTTACTAATGGAATGTGGTCTCTCAGAAACACATCCAAAGGTATTAGTTGACTATTGTAATGGATCACTAATGGAATGTCGTCTCTCGTAAACACATCCAAAAGGTATTAGTTGACTATTGTAATTGGTATCACTAATGGAATGTGGTCTCTCGTAAACACATCCAAAGGTATTAGTTGACTATTGTAATTAGTATCACTAATGGAATGATGGTCTCATGTAAACACATCCAAAGGTATTAGTTAACTATTGTAATTGTATCACTAATGGAATGTCGTCTCATCTAAACACATCCAAAGGTATTAGTTGACTATTGTAATTGGTATCACTAATGGAATATGGTCTCTCGTAAACACATCCAAAGGTATTAGTTGACTATTGTAATGGTATCACTAATGGAATGTCTCTCTCGTAAAATACATCCAAAGGTATTAGTTGACTATTGTAATTGGTATCACTAATGGAATGTCGTCTCTCGTAAACACATCCAAAGGTATTAGTTGACTATTGTAATTGGTATCACTAATGGAATGTGGCTCTCTCGTAAACACATCCAAAGGTATTAGTTGACTATTGTAATCGATATCACTAATGGAATGGTCTCTCGTAAAACACATCCAAAGGTATTAGTTGACTATTGTAATCGGTATCACTAATGGTAGATGGTCTCTCGTAAAACACATCCAAAGGTATTAGTTGACTATTGTAATTGGTATCACTAATGGAATGTGGTCTCAAAAAAACACATCCAAAGGTATTAGTTGACTATTGTAATTGGTATCACTAATGATATGATGGTCTCTCGTAAAACACATCCAAAGGTATTAGTTGACTATTGTAATTGGTATCACTAATTGGTCTCTCATAAACACATCCAAATGTATTAGTTTACTATTGTAATTGGTATCATTAATGGAATGCCGTCTCTATAAAATATATCCAAAAGTATTAGTTGACTATTGTAATTAGTATCACTAATGATAGATGGTCTCTCATTAACACATCCAAAGTTATTAGTTGACTATTGTAATCGGTATCACTAATGGAATGTCGTCTCTCAAAAAAACATCCAAAGGTATTAGTTGACTATTGTAATTGGTATCACTAATGGAATGTCGTCTTTCTCAAAACAAATCCAAAGGTATTAGTTGACTATTGTAATTGGTATCACTAATGGGAATGTGGTCTCTCGTAAACACATCCAAAAAAGTATTAGTTGACTATTGTAATCGGTATCACTAATGGAATGTCGTCCTCGTAAAACACATCCAAAGGTATTAGTTGACTATTGTAATTGGTATCACTAATGATAGATGGTCTCTCTCGTAAACACATCCAAAGGTATTAGTTGACTATTGTAATTGGTATCACTAATGGTAGATGGTCTCTCGTAAACACATCCAAAGTTATTAGTTGACTATTGTAATCGGTATCACTAATGGAATGTCGTCTCTCGTAAACACATCCAAAGGTATTAGTTGACTATTGTAATTGGTATCACTAATGGTAGATGGTCTCTCCAAATAAAACACATCCAAAGGTATTAGTTGACTATTGTAATTGGTATCACTAATGGAATGGTCTCTCGTAAAAACACATCCAAAGGTATTAGTTGACTATTGTAATTGTATATCACTAATGGAATGTCGTCTCGATCCAAAAATACATCCAAAGGTATTAGTTGACTATTGTAATTAGTATCACTAATGGAATATCGTCTCTAAATAAACACATCCAAAGGTATTAGTTGACTATTGTAATCGGTATCACTAATGGAATGTCATCTCTCTCGTAAACACATCCAAAGGTATTAGTTGACTATTGTAATTGGTATCACTAATGGTAGATGGTCTCTCGTAAACACATCCAAAGGTATTAGTTGACTATTGTAATTAGTATCACTAATGGTAGATGGTCTCTCGTAAAATCATCCAAAGGTATTAGTTGACTATTGTAATTGGTATCACTAATGGAATGTCGTCTCTCGTAAACACATCCAAAGGTATTAGTTGACTATTGTAATCGGTATCACTAATGGAATATCGTCTCTCGTAAACACATCCAAAGGTATTAGTTGACTATTGTAATCGGTATCACTAATGGAATATCGTCTCTCAAAAACACATCCAAAGGTATTAGTTGACTATTGTAATTGGTATCACTAATGGTAGATGGTCTCTCGTAAACACATCCAAAGGTATTAGTTGACTATTGTAATCGTTATCACTAATGGAATGTCGTCTCTCGTAAACACATCCAAAGGTATTAGTTGACTATTGTAATTGGTATCACTAATGATAGATGGTCTCTCGTAAACACATCCAAAGGTATTAGTTGACTATTGTAATCGGTATCACTAATGGTAGATGGTCTCTCATAAACACATCCAAAGGTATTAGTTGACTATTGTAATCGGTATCACTAATGGAATGTCGTCTCTCGTAAACACAACCAAAGGTATTAGTTGACTATTGTAATAGGTATCACTAATGGAATATCGTCTCTCGTAAACACATCCAAAAGTATTAGTTGACTATTATAATTGGTATCACTAATGGAATGTCGTCTTTCGTAAACACATCCAAAGGTATTAGTTGACTATTGTAATTGGTATCACTAATGGTAGATGGTCTCTCGTAAACACATCCAAAGGTATTAGTTAACTATTGTAATCGGTATCACTAATGGAATGTGGTCCCTCGGAAACATATCCAAAGGTATTAGTTAACTATTGTAATTAGTATCACTAATGATAGATGATCTCTCGTAAACACAACCAAAGGTATTAGTTGACTATTGTAATCGATATCACTAATGGAATGTCGTCTCTCGTAAATACGTCCAAAGGTATTAGTTGACTATTGTTATCGGTATCATTAATGGAATGTCGTCTCTTGTAAACACATTCAAAGTTATTAGTTGACTATTGTTATCGGTATCACTAATGGAATGTTGTTTCTCGTAAACACATCCAAAGGTAATAGTTGACTATTGTAACTGGTATCACTAATGGAATGTCGTCTCTCGTAAACACATCCAAATCCAAAGGTATTAGTTGACTATTGTAATTGGTATCACTAATGGTAGATGGTCTCTCGTAAACACATCCAAAGATATTAGTTGACTATTGTAATTGGTATCACTAATGGTAGATGGTCTCTCGTAAACACATCCAAAGGTATTAGTTTACTATTGTAATCGGTATCACTAATGGAATGTCGTCTCTCGTAAACACATCCAAAGGTATTAGTTGACTATTGTAATCGGTATCACTAATGGAATGTCGTCTCTCGTAAACACATCCAAAGGTATTAGTTGACTATTTTAATTGGTATCACTAATGGTAGATGGTCTCGTGTAAACACATCCAAAGGTATTAGTTGACTATTATAATCGGTATCACTAATGGAATGTCGTCTCTCGTAAACACATCCAAAGGTATTAGTTGACTATTTTAATTGGTATCACTAATGGTAGATGGTCTCTCGTAAACAAATCCAAAGGTATTAGTTGACTATTGTAATCGGTATCACTAATGGTAGATGGTCTCTGGTAACACATCCAAAGGTATTAGTTAATTATTATAATCGGTATCACTAATGGAATGTCGTTTCTTGTAAACACATCCAAAGGTATTAGTTGACTATCGTAATCGGTATCACTAATGGAATGTCGTCACTCGTAAACACATCCATATGTATTAGTTGACTATTATAATCGGTATCACTAATGGAATGTCGTCTCTCAAAAACACATCCAAAGGTATTAGTTGACTATTGTAATTGGTATCACTAATGGTAGATGGTCTCTAGTAAACACATCCAAAGGTATTAGTTGACTATTGTAATCGTTATCACTAATGGAATGTCGTCTCTCGTAAACAAATCTAAAGGTATCAGTTGACTCTTGTAATCGGTATCACTAATGGAATGTCGTCTCGCTTAAACACATCCAAAGTTATTAGTTTACTATTATAATCGGTATCACAATTTGAATGTCGTCTCTCGTAAACAGATCCATATGTATTTGTTGACTATTGTAATCGGTATCACTAATGGAATGTCATCTCTCGTAAAACACATCCAAAGGTATTAGTTGACTATTGTAATTGGTATCACTAATGGAATGATGGTCTCTCGTAAACACATCCAAAGGTATTAGTTGACTATTGTAATCGGTATCACTAATGGAATGTCGTCTCTCGTAAACACATCCAAAGGTATTAGTTGACTATTGCAATTGGTATCACTAATGGAATGTGGTCTCTCTCGAAAACACATCCAAAGGTATTAGTTGACTATTGTAATTGGTATCACTAATGGTAGATGGTCTCAAATAAAACACATCCAAAGGTATTAGTTGACTATTGTAATTAGGTATCACTAATGGAATGTCGTCTCTCGTAAAACACATCCAAAGGTATTAGTTGAATATTGTAATCGGTATCACTAATGGAATATCGTCTCTCGTAAACACATCCAAAGGTATTAGTTGACTATTATAATTGGTATCACTAATGGAATGTCGCTCTTTAAAAAAAAACATCCAAAAGGTTTTAGTTGACTATTGTAATTGGTATCACTAATGGTAGATGGTCTCTCGTAAACACATCCAAAGGTATTAGTTGACTATTGTAATCGGTATCACTAATGGAATGTCGTCTCTCGTAAACACATCCAAAGGTATTAGTTGACTATTGTAATTAGTATCACTAATGGTAGATGGTCTCTCGTAAACACATCCAAAAGGTATTAGTTGACTATTGTAATCGGTATCACTAATGGAATATCGTCTCTCGTAAACACATCCAAAGGTATTAGTTGACTATTGTAATCGGTATCACTAATGGAATGTTGTCTCTTGTAAACACATCCAAAGGTATTAGTTGACTATTGTAATTGTATCACTAATGGAATGTTGTCTCTCGTAAAACACATCCAAAGGTATTAGTTAACTATTTTAATTGGTATCACTAATGGAATGTCATCTCTTGTAAAAACACATCCAAAGGTATTAGTTGACTATTGTAATTGGTATCACTAATGGTAGATGGTCTCTCGTAAACACATCCAAAGGTATTAGTTGACTATTGTAATTGGTATCACTAATGGAATGATGGTCTCTCGTAAACACATCCAAAGGTATTAGTTGACTATTGTAATCGGTATCACTAATGGAGTGTCGTCTCTCGTAAACACATCCAAAGGTATTATTTTGACTATTGTAACCGGTATCACTAATGGAATATCGTCTCTCGTAAACACATCCAAAGGTATTAGTTGACTATTTTAATTGGTATCACTAATGGGATGATCGTCTCTCGTAAACACATCCAAAGGTATTAGTTGACTATTGTTATTCGGTATCACTAATGGAATGTCGTCTCTCGTAAACACATCCAAAGGTATTAGTTGACTATTTAATTGGTATCACTAATGGAATGTGGTCTCTCGTAAACACATCCAAAGGTATTAGTTGACTATTGTAATTGGTATCACTAATGGAATGTGGTCTCTCGCAAAAACATCCAAAGGTATTAGTTGACTATTATAATCGGTATCACTAATGGAATAGTCGGTCTCTTGTAAACACATCCAAAGGTATTAGTTGACTATCGTAATCGGTATCACTAATGGAATGTCGTCACTCGTAAACACATCCATATGTATTAGTTGACTATTATAATCGGTATCACTAATGGAATGTCGTCTCTCAAAAACACGACCAAAGGTATTAGTTTACTATTGTAATTGGTATCACTAATGGTAGATGGTCTCTCGTAAACACATCAAAAGGTATTAGTTGACTATTGTAATCGTTATCACTAATGGAATGTCGTCTCTCGTAAACACATCCAAAGGTATTAGTTGACTATTGTAATCGGTATCACTAATGGAATGTCGTCTCGCGTAAACACATCCAAAGTTATTAGTTTACTATTATAATCGGTATCACTAATGGAATGTCGGTCTCTAAAAACACATCCAAAGGTATTAGTTGACTATTGTAATCGGTATCACTAATGGAATGTCATCTCTCAAAAACACATCCAAAGGTATTAGTTGACTATTGTAATTGGTATCACTAATGGAATGTCGTCTCTCGTAAACACATCCAAAGGTATTAGTTGACTATTGTAATCGTTATCACTAATGGAATGTCGTCTCTCGTAAACACATCCAAAGGTATTAGTTGACTATTGTAATTGGTATCACTAATGGAATGGTCTCTCTCGTAAACACATCCAAAGGTATTAGTTGACTATTGTAATCGGGTATCACTAATGGAGATGGTCTCTCGTAAACACATCCAAAGGTATTAGTTGACTATTGTAATCGGTATCACTAATGGAATGTCGTCTCTCGTAAACACATCCAAAGGTATTAGTTGACTATTGTAATAGGTATCACTAATGGAATATCGTCTCTCGTAAACACATCCATAAGTATTAGTTGACTATTATACTTGGTATCACTAATGGAATGTCGTCTTTCGTAAACACATCCAAAGGTTTTAGTTGACTATTGTAATTGGTATCACTAATGGTAGATGGTCTCTCGTAAACACATCCAAAGGTATTAGTTAACTATTGTAATCGGTATCACTAATGGAATGTCGTCCCTCGGAAACACATCCAAAGGTATTAGTTAACTATTGTAATTAGTATCACTAATGATAGATGATCTCTCGTAAACACAACCAAAGGTATTAGTTGACTATTGTAATCGATATCACTAATGGAATATCGTCTCTCGTAAATACGTCCAAAGGTATTAGTTGACTATTGTTATCGGTATCATTAATGGAATGTTGTCTCTTGTAAACACATCCAAAGTTATTAGTTGACTATTGTAACCGGTATCACTAATGGAATGTTGTCTCTCGTAAACACATCCAAAGGTATTAGTTAACTATTTTAACCGGTATCACTAATGGAATGTCATCTCTTGTAAACACATCCAAAGGTATTAGTTGACTATTGTAATTGGTATCACTAATGGTAGATGGTCTCTCGTAAACACATCCAAAGATATTAGTTCACTATTGTAATTGGTATCACTAATGGTAGATGGTCTCTCGTAAACACATCCAAAGGTATTAGTTGACTATTGTAATCGGTATCACTAATGGAATGTCGTCTCTCATAAACACATCCAAAGGTATTAGTTGACCATTGTAATCGGTATCACTAATGGAATGTCGTCTCTCGTAAACACATCCAAAGGTATTAGTTGACTATTTTAATTGGTATCACTAATGGTAGATGGTCTCTCGTAAACACATCCAAAGGTATTAGTTGACTATTGTATTCGGTATCACTAATGGAATGTCGTCTCTCTAAAAACACATCCAAAGGTATTAGTTGACTATTTAATTGGTATCACTAATGGTAGATGGTCTCTCGTAAACACATCCAAAGGTATTAGTTGACTATTGTAATCGGTATCACTAATGGTAGATGGTCTCTCGTAAACACATCCAAAGGTATTAGTTGACTATTGTAATCGGTATCACTAATGGAATGTCGTCTCTCATAAACACATCCAAAGGTATTAGTTGAATATTGTAATCGGTATCACTAATGGAATGTCGTCTCTCGTAAACACATCCAAAGGTATTAGTTGACTATTATAATTGGTATCACTAATGGAATGTCGTCTCTCAAAAAACACATCCAAAGGTTTTAGTTGACTATTGTAATTGGTATCACTAATGGTAGATGGTCTCTCGTAAACACATCCAAAGGTATTAGTTGACTATTGTAATCGGTATCACTAATGGAATGTCGTCTCTCGTAAACACATCCAAAGGTATTAGTTGACTATTGTAATTAGTATCACTAATGATAGATGATCTCTCGTAAACACATCCAAAGGTATTAGTTGACTATTATAATCGGTATCACTAATGGAATATCGTCTCTCGTAAACACATCCAAAGGTATTAGTTGACTATTGTAATCGGTATCACTAATGGAATGTCGTCTCTCGTAAACACATCCAAAGTTATTAGTTGACTATTGTAATTGGTATCACTAATGGAATGTTGTCTCTCGTAAACACATCCAAAGGTATTAGTTGACTATTGTAATCGGTATCACTAATGGAATGTCGTCTCTCAAAAACACATCCAAATGTATTAGTTGACTATTGTAATTGGTATCACTAATGGTAGATGGTCTCTCAAAAAACACATCCAAAGGTATTAGTTGACTATTGTAATTGGTATCACTAATGGTAGATGGTCTCTCTCGTAAAACACATCCAAAGGTATTGGTTGACTATTGTAATCGGTATCACTAATGGAATGTCGTCTCTCGTAAACACATCCAATGGTATTAGTTGACTATTGTAATCATTATCACTAATGGAATGTCGTCTCTCGTAAAAACATCCAAAGGTATTAGTTGACTATTTTAATTGGTATCACTAATGGTAGATGGTCTCTCGTAAACTCATCCAAAGGTATTAGTTGACTATTATTATTGTATATCACTAATGGAATGTCGTCTCTAAATAAACACATCCAAAGGTATTAGTTGACTATTTTAATTGGTATCACTAATGGTAGATGGTCTTCTCTAAACACAATCCAAAGGTATTAGTTGACTATTGTAATTAGTATCACTAATGATAGATGGTCTCGTAATAACACATCCAAAGGTATTAGTTAACTATTGTAATCAGTATCACTAATGGAATGTCGTTTCTCGTAAACACATCCAAAGGTATTAGTTGACTATTTTAATTGGTATCACTAATGGAATGTCGATGGTCTCTAAAACACATCCAAAGGTATTAGTTGACTATTATAATCGGTATCACTAATGGAATGTCGTCTCTCAAAAACACAACCAAAGGTATTAGTTTACTATTGTAATTGGTATCACTAATGGTAGATGGTCTCTCGTAAACACATCCAAAGGTATTAGTTGACTATTGTAATCGTATCACTAATGGAATGTGGTCTCTAAAAAAACAAATCCAAAGGTATTAGTTGACTATTGTAATCGGTATCACTAATGGAATGTCGGTCTCTCTTAAACACATCCAAAGTTATTAGTTTACTATTATAATCGGTATCACTAATGGAATGTCGTCTCTCGTAAACAGATCCATATGTATTTGTTGACTATTGTAATCGGTATCACTAATGGAATGTCATCTCTCAAAAACACGACCAAAGGTATTAGTTTACTATTGTAGTTGGTATCACTAATGGTAGATGGTCTCTCGTAAACACATCAAAAGGTATTAGTTGACTATTGTAATTGGTATCACTAATGGAATGTCGTCTCTCGAAAACACATCCAAAGGTATTAGTTGACTATTGTAATTGGTATCACTAATGATAGATGGTCTCTCGTAAACACATCCAAAGGTATTAGTTGACTATTGTAATCGGAATCACTAATGGTAGATGGTCTCTCGTAAACACATCCAAAGGTATTAGTTGACTATTGTAATCGGTATCACTAATGGAATGTCGTCTCTCGTAAACACAACCAAAGGTATTAGTTGAATATTGTAATAGGTATCACTAATGAAATATCGTCTCTCGTAAACACATCCATAAGTATTAGTTGACTATTATACTTGGTATCACTAATGGAATGTCGTCTTTCGAAAACACATCCAAAGGTATTAGTTGACTATTGTAATTGGTATCACTAATGGTAGATGGTCTCTCGTAAACACATCCAAAGGTATTAGTTGACTATTGTAATCGGTATCACTAATGGAATGTCGTCTCTCGGAAACACATCCAAAGGTATTAGTTAACTATTGTAATTAGTATCACTAATGATAGATGATCTCTCGTAAACACAACCAAAGGTATTAGTTGACTATTGTAATCGATATCACTAATGGAATGTCGTCTCTCGTAAATACGTCCAAAGGTATTAGTTGACTATTGTAATCGGTATCACTAATGGAATGTTGTCTCTCGTAAACACATCCAAAGGTATTAGTTGACTATTGTAATCGGTATCACTAATGGAATGTTGTCTCTCGTAAACACATCCAAAGGTATTAGTTGACTATTGTAACCGGTATCACTAATGGAATGTCATCTCTTGTAAACACATCCAAATGCATTAGTTGACTATTGTAATTGGTATCACTAATGGTAGATGGTCTCTCGTAAACACATCCAAAGATATTAGTTCACTATTGTAATTGGTATCACTAATGGTAGATGGTCTCTCGTAAACACATCCAAAGGTATTAGTTGACTATTGTAATCGATATCACTAATGGAATGTCGTATATCGAAAATACGTCCAAAGGTATTAGTTGACCATTGTAATCAGTATCACTAATGGAATATCGTCTCTCGTAAACACATCCAAAGGTATTAGTTGACTATTTTAATTGGTATCACTAATGGTAGATGGTCTCTCGTAAACACATCCAAAGGTATTAGTTGACTATTATAATTGGTATCACTAATGGAATGTCGTCTCTCGTAAACACATCCAAAGGTATTAGTTGACTAATTTAATTGGTATCACTAATGGTAGATGGTCTCTCGTAAACAAATCCAAAGGTATTAGTTGACTATTGTAATCGGAATCACTAATGGTAGATGGTCTCACGTAAACACATCCAAAGGTATTAGTTGACTATTGTAATCGGTATCACTAATGGAATGTCGTCTCTCGTAAACACAACCAAAGGTATTAGTTGAATATTGTAATAGGTATCACTAATGAAATATCGTCTCTCGTAAACACATCCATAAGTATTAGTTGACTATTATACTTGGTATCACTAATGGAATGTCGTCTTTCGTAAACACATCCAAAGGTATTAGTTGACTATTGTAATTGGTATCACTAATGGTAGATGGTCTCTCGTAAACACATCCAAAGGTATTAGTTGACTATTGTAATCGGTATCACTAATGGAATGTGGTCTCTAAAAAACACATCCAAAGGTATTAGTTGACTCTTGTAATCGGTATCACTAATGGAATGTCGTCTCGCTTAAACACATCCAAAGTTATTAGTTTACTATTATAATCGGTATCACTAATGGAATATCGTCTCTCGTAAATACGTCCAAAGGTATTAGTTTACTATTGTTATCGGTATCATTAATGGAATGTTCTCTCGTAAACACATCCAAAGGTATTAGTTGACTATTGTAATCGGTATCACTAATGGAATGTTGTCTCTTGTAAACACATCCAAAGGTATTAGTTGACTATTGTAATCGGTATCACTAATGGAATGTCGTCTCTCAAAAACACATCCAAATGTATTAGTTGACTATTGTAATTGGTATCACTAATGGTAGATGGTCTCTCGTAAACACATCCAAAGGTATTAGTTGACTATTGTAATTGGTATCACTAATGGTAGATGGTCTCTCGTAAACACATCCAAAGGTATTAGTTGACTATTGTAATCGATATCACTAATGGAATGTCGTCTCTCGAAAACACATCCAAAGGTATTAGTTGACTATTGTAATCGGTATCACTAATGGAATGTCGTCTCTCGTAAACACATCCAAAGGTATTAGTTGACTATTTTAATTGGTATCACTAATGGTAGATGGTCTATCGTAAACACATCCAAAGGTATTAGTTGACTATTTTATTCGGTATCACTAATGGAATGTCGTCTCTCATAAACACATCCAAAGGTATTAGTTGACTATTTTAATTGGTATCACTAATGGTAGATGGTCTCTCGTAAACACATCCAAAGGTATTAGTTGACTATTGTAATTAGTATCACTAATGGAATGTCGGTCTCTCGTAAAACACATCCAAAGGTATTAGTTGACTATTGTAATCGGTATCACTAATGGAATGATGGTCTCGTAAACACATCCAAAGGTATTAGTTAACTATTTTAATCGGTATCACTAATGGAATGTCGTTTCTCGTAAACACATCCAAAGGTATTAGTTGACTATTGTAATTCGGTATCACTAATGGAATGTCGTCTCTCGTAAACACATCCAAAGGTATTAGTTGACTATTATAATTGGTATCACTAATGGAATGTCGTCTCTCATAAATACATCCAAAGGTATTAGTTGACTATTGTAATTGGTATCACTAATGATAGATGGTCTCTCGTAAACACATCCAAAGGTATTAGTTGACTATTGTAATCGGAATCACTAATGGAATGGCGTCTCTCGTAAACAAATCTAAAGGTATTAGTTGACTCTTGTAATCGGTATCACTAATGGAATGTCGTCTCTCGTAAACACATCCAAAGTTATTAGTTTACTATTATAATCGGTATCACTAATGGAATGTCGTCTCTCGTAAACACATCCAAAGGTATTAGTTGACTATTGTAATTGGTATCACTAATGGTAGATGGTCTCTCGTAAACACATCCAAAGATATTAGTTGACTATTGTAATTGGTATTACTAATGGTAGATGGTCCTCGTAAACACATCAAAAGTTATTTTTTGACTATTGTAATCGGTATCACTAATGGAATATTATCTCTCAAAAATACATTCAAATGTATTAGTTGACTATTGTAATTGGTGTCACTAATGATAGATGGTCTCTCGTATACCCAACCAAAGGTATTAGTTGACTATTGTAATCGATATCACTAATGGAATGTCGTCTCTCGTAAACACGTCCAAAGGTATTAGTTGACTATTATAATTGGTATCACTAATGATAGATGGTCTCTCATAAACACATCCAAAGGTATTAGTTGACTATTATAACCATTATCACTAATGGAATGTCGTCTCTCGTAAACACATCCAAAGGTATTAGTTGACTATTTTAATTGGTATCACTAATGGTAGATGGTCTATCGTAAACTCATCCAAAGGTATTAGTTGACTATCTTATTCGGTATCACTAATGGAATGTCGTCTCTCGTAAACACATCCAAAGGTATTAGTTGACTATTTTAATTGGTATCACTAATGGAATGTCATCTCTCAAAAACACATCCAAAGGTATTAGTTGACTATTGTAATTAGTATCACTAATGGAAGATGGTCTCTCGTAAACACATCCAAAGGTATTAGTTTACTATTGTAATTGGTATCACTAATGGAATGTCGTCTCTCGTAAACACATCCAAAGGTATTAGTTGATTATTGTAATTGGTATCACTAATGGAATGTGGTCTCTCATAAACACATCCAAAGGTATTAGTTGACTATTGTAATCGGTATCACTAATGGAATGTCGTCTCTCGTAAACACATCCAAAGGTATTAGTTGACTATTGTAATCGGTATCACTAATGGAATGGAATGGTCTCTAAAAAACATCCAAAGGTATTATTAGTTGACTATTGTAATTGGTATCACTAATGGAATATCATCTCTCTCGTAAACACATCCAAAGGTATTAGTTGACTATTGTAATTGTATCACTAATGGAATGTTGTCTCTCGTAAACACATCCAAAGGTATTAGTTGACTATTGTAATTGGTATCACTAATGGAATGTCGTCTCTAACAAACACATCCAAAGGTATTAGTTGACTATTGTAATCGGTATCACTAATGGAATGTCGTCTCTCGTAAACACATCCAAAGGTATTAGTTGACTATTGTAATTGGTATCACTAATGGAATGTTGTCTCTAAAAAACACATCCAAAGGTATTAGTTGACTATTGTAATTGGTATCACTAATGGAATGATGGTCTCTCGTAAACACATCCAAAGGTATTAGTTGACTATTGTAATCGATATCACTAATGGAATGTGGTCTCTCGTAAACACACATCCAAAGGTATTAGTTGACTATTGTAATCGTATCACTAATGGAATATCTCTCTCGTAAACACATCACATCCAAAGGTATTAGTTGACTATTTTAATTGGTATCACTAATGGTAGATGGTCTCTCGTAAACACATCCAAAGGTATTAGTTGACTATTATAATCGGTATCACTAATGGAATGTCGTCTCTTGTAAACACATCCAAAGGTATTAGTTGACTATTGTAATTGGTATCACTAATGGAAGATGGTCTCTAAATAAACACATCCAAAGGTATTAGTTGACTATTGTAATTGGTATCACTAATGGAATGTCGTCTCTCGTAAACAAAACCAAAGGTATTAGTTGACTATTGTAATCGGTATCACTAATGAAACGTCGTCTCTCGTAAACACATCCAAAGGTATTAGTTGACTATTTTAATTGGTATCACTAATGGAATGGTCTCTCTCGTAAACTCATCCAAAGGTATTAGTTGAATATTGTAATTATTATCACTAATGATAGTTGGTCTCTCGTAAACACATCCAAAGGTATTAGTTGACTATTGTAATCGGTATCACTAATGGAATGTCGTCTCTTGTAAACACATCCAAAGGTATTAGTTGACTATTGTAATCGGTATCACTAATGGAATGATGGTCTCACGTAAACACATCCAAAGGTATTAGTTGACTATTTTAATTGGTATCACTAATGGAATGTCGTCTCTCGTAACACATCCAAAGGTATTAGTTGACTATTGTAATCGGTATCACTAATGGAATGCCGTCTCTCGTAAACACATCCATATGTATTAGTTGACTATTATAATCGGTATCACTAATGGAATGTCGTCTCTTAAAAACACGACCAAAGGTATTAGTTTACTATTGTAATTGGTATCACTAATGGTAGATGGTCTCTCGTAAACACATCAAAAGGTATTAGTTGACTATTGTAATCGTTATTACTAATGGAATGTCGTCTCTCGAAAACACATCCAAAGGTATTAGTTGACTATTGTAATTGGTATCACTAATGGTAGATGGTCTCTCGTAAACACATCCAAAGGTATTAGTTGACTATTTTAATTGGTATCACTAATGGTAGATGGTCTCTCGTAAACACATCCAAAGGTATTAGTTGACTATTTAATTAATATATCACTAATGGAATGATGGTCTCTCTAAAAACACATCCAAAGGTATTAGTTGACTATTATAATTATTGTATCACTAATGGAATGTGGTCTCTCGTAAACAAATCCAAAGGTATTAGTTTACTATTGTAATCGGTATCACTAATGGTAAATGGTCTCTGGTAACACATCCAAAGGTATTAGTTAATTATTGTAATCGGTATCACTAATGGAATGTCGTTTCTCGTAAACACATCCAAAGGTATTAGTTGACTATCGTAATCGGTATCGCTAATGGAATGTCATCTCTCGTAAACACATCCATATGTATTAGTTGACTATTGTAATCGGTATCACTAATGGAATGTCATCTCTCAAAAACACGACCAAAGGTTTTAGTTTACTATTGTAGTTGGTATCACTAATGGTAGATGGTCTCTCGTTAACACATCCAAAGGTATTAGTTGACTATTGTAATTGGTATCACTAATGATAGATGGTCTCTCGTAAACACATCCAAAGGTATTAGTTGACTATTGTAATCGGAATCACTAATGGTAGATGGTCTCACGTAAACACATCCAAAGGTATTAGTTGACTATTGTAATCGGTATCACTAATGGAATGTCGTCTCGCTTAAACACATCCAAAGTTATTAGTTTACTATTATAATCGGTATCACTAATGGAATATCGTCTCTCGTAATCATATCCAAAGGTATTAGCTGACTATTGTAATTGGTATCACTAATGGAATGATGGTCTCTAAAAAACATCCAAAGGTATTAGTTGACTATTGTAATTGGTATCACTAATGGTAGATGGTCTCGTAAAAACACATCCAAAAGGTATTAGTTGACTATTGTAATCGGTATCACTAATGGAATGTCGTCTCTCAAAAAACACATCCAAAGGTATTAGTTGACTATTGTAATTGGTATCACTAATGGAAGATGGTCTCTCGTAAACACATCCAAAGGTATTAGTTGACTATTTTAATCGATATCACTAATGGAATGTCGTCTCTCGTAAACACGTCCAAAGGTATTAGTTGACTATTATAATTGGTATCACTAATGATAGATGGTCTCTCATAAACACATCCAAAGGTATTAGTTGACTATTATAACCATTATCACTAATGGAATGTCGTCTCTCGTAAACACATCCAAAGGTATTAGTTGACTATTGTAATTAGTATCACTAATGGAATGGTCTCTCGTAAACACATCCAAAGGTATTAGTTGACTATTGTAATCGGTATCACTAATGGTATGTGGTCTCTCTCGTAAACACATCCAAAGGTATTAGTTAATTATTGTAATCGGTATCACTAATGGAATGTCGTTTCTCATAAACACATCCAAAGGTATTAGTTGACTATCGTAATCGGTATCACTAATGGAATGTCGTCTCTCGTAAAACACATCCAAAGGTATTAGTTGACTATTGTAATTGGTATCACTAATGTAATGGAATGTCTCTTTAAACAAAACACATCCAAAGGTATTAGTTGACTATTGTAATTGGTATCACTAATGGAATATCATCTCTCGTAAACACATCCAAAGGTATTAGTTGACTATTGTAATTGGTATCACTAATGGAATGTCATCTCTCGTAAACACATCCAAAGGTATTAGTTGACTATTGTAATTGGTATCACTAATGGAATGTTGTCTCTCAATAAACACATCCAAAGGTATTAGTTGACTATTGTAATCGGTATCACTAATGGAATGTCGTCTCTCAAAAAACACATCCAAAGGTATTAGTTGACTATTGTAATTAGTATCACTAATGGTAGATGGTCTCTCGTAAACACATCCAAAGGTATTAGTTGACTATTGTAATTGGTATCACTAATGGAATGTCGTCTCTCGTAAACACATCCAAAGGTATTAGTTGACTATTGTAATCGGTATCACTAATGGAATGTCGTCTCTCGTAAACACATCCAAAAGTATTAGTTGACTATTATAATTGGTATCACTAATGGAATGTCGTCTTTCGTAAACACATCCAAAGGTATTAGTTGACTATTGTAATTGGTATCACTAATGGAATATCGTCTCTCGTAAATACATCCAAAGGTATTAGTTGACTATTGTAATTGGTATCACTAATGGAATGTTGGTCTCTAAAACACATCCAAAGGTATTAGTTGACTATTGTAATTAGTATCACTAATGGAATGTTGGTCTCTAAACAACACATCCAAAGGTATTAGTTGACTATTGTAATCGGTATCACTAATGGAATGTCGTCTCTTGTAAACACATCCAAAAGTATTAGTTGACTATTGTAATTGGTATCACTAATGGAATGGTCTCTCTAAAACACATCCAAAAAGGTATTAGTTGACTATTGTAAAATGGTATCACTAATGGAATGGTCTCTCGTAAACACATCCAAAGGTATTAGTTGACTATTGTAATCGATATCACTAATGGAATGTCGTCTCTCGTAAAAACATCCAAAGGTATTAGTTGACTATTGTAATCGGTATCACTAATGGAATGTCGTCTCTCGTAAACACATCCAAAGGTATTAGTTGACTATTGTAATTGGTATCACTAATGGAATATCATCTCTCGTAAATACGTCCAAAGGTATTAGTTGACTATTGTTAAAGGTATCATTAATGTAATGTTGTCTCTCGTAAACACATCCAAAGTTATTAGTTGACAATTGTAACCGGTATCACTAATTGAATGTTGTGTCTAGTAAACACATCCAAAGGTATTAGTTGACTATTGTAACCAGTATCACTAATGGAATGTCGTGTCTTGTAAACACATCCAAATGCATTAGTTGACTATTGTAATTGGTATCACTAATGGAATGTGGTCTCTCGTAAACACATCCAAAGATATTAGTTGACTATTGTAATTGGTATCACTAATGGTAGATGGTCTCTCGTAAACACATCCAAAGGTATTAGTTGACTATTGTAATCGATATCACTAATGGAATGTCGTCTATCATAAACACATCCAAAGGTATTAGTTGACTATTGTAATCGGTATCACTAATGGAATGTCGTCTCTCGTAAACACATCCAAAGGTATTAGTTGACTATTTTAATTGGTATCACTAATGGTAGATGGTCTCTCGTAAACTCATCCAAAGGTATTAGTTGACTATCTTATTCGGTATCACTAATGGAATGTCGTCTCTCGTAAACACATCCAAAGGTATTAGTTGACTATTTTAATTGGTATCACTAATGGTAGATGGTCTCTCGTAAACACATCCAAAGGTATTAGTTGACTATTGTAATTAGTATCACTAATGGAATGTGGTCTCTCGTAAACAAATCCAAAGGTATTAGTTGACTATTGTAATCGGTATCACTAATGGTAGATGGTCTCTGGTAACACATCCAAAGGTATTAGTTAATTATTGTAATCGGTATCACTAATGGAATGTCGTTTCTCGTAAACACATCCAAAGGTATTAGTTGACTATTGTAATCGGTATCACTAATGGAATGTGGTCTCTAAAACACATCCATAAGGTATTAGTTGACTATTATAATCGGTATCACTAATGGAATGTCATCTCTTAAAAACACATCCAAAGGTATTAGTTTACTATTGTAATTGGTATCACTAATGGAATAGATGGTCTCTCGTAAACACATCCAAAGGTATTAGTTGACTATTGTAATCGTTATCACTAATGGAATGTCGTCTCTCGAAAACACATCCAAAGGTATTAGTTGACTATTGTAATTGGTATCACTAATGATAGATGGTCTCTCGTAAACACATCCAAAGGTATTAGTTGACTAATTTAATTGGTATCACTAATGGTAGATGGTCTCTCGTAAACTCATCCAAAGGTATTAGTTGACTATTGTAATTAGTATCACTAATGATAGATGGTCTCTCGTAAACAAATCCAAAGGTATTAGTTTACTATTGTAATCGGTATCACTAATGGTAAATGGTCTCTGGTAACACATCCAAAGGTATTAGTTAACTATTGTAATCGGTATCACTAATGGAATGTCGTTTCTCGTAAACACATCCAAAGGTATTAGTTGACTATCGTAATCGGTATCACTAATGGAATGTCATCTCTCGTAAACACATCCATATGTATTAGTTGACTATTGTAATCGGTATCACTAATGGAATGTCATCTCTCAAAAACACGACCAAAGGTTTTAGTTTACTATTGTAGTTGGTATCACTAATGGTAGATGGTCTCTCGTAAACACATCCAAAGGTATTAGTTGACTATTGTAATTGGTATCACTAATGGTAGATGGTCTCTCATAAACACATCCAAAGGTATTAGTTGACTATTGTAATCGGTATCACTAATGGAATGTCGTCTCTCGTAAACACATCCAAAGGTATTAGTTGACTATTATAATTAGTATCACTAATGGAATATCGTCTCTCTCGTAAACACATCCAAAGGTATTAGTTGACTATTGTAATTGGTATCACTAATGGAATGTGGTCTCTCGTAAACACATCCAAAGGTATTAGTTGACTATTGTAATTGGTATCACTAATGGAATGTGGTCTCTCAAAACACATCCAAAGGTATTAGTTGACTATTATAATCGGTATCACTAATGGAATGTCGTCTCTCAAAAAACATCCAAAGGTATTAGTTGACTATTGTAATTGGTATCACTAATGGAATGTCTCTCTCGTAAACACATCCAAAGGTATTAGTTGACTATTATAATCGGTATCACTAATGGAATGTCGTCTCTAAAAAACACATCCAAAGGTATTAGTTGACTATTTGTAATTGGTATCACTAATGGTAGATGGTCTCTCAAAAAACACATCCAAAGGTATTAGTTGACTATTGTAACCATTATCACTAATGGAATGTCGATCTCTCAAAACACATCCAAAGGTATTAGTTGACTATTTTAATTGGTATCACTAATGGTAGATGGTCTCTCGTAAACACATCCAAAGGTATTAGTTGACTATTGTAATTGGTATCACTAATGGAATGTCGTCTCTCGTAAACACATCCAAAGGTATTAGTTGACTATTGTAATTAGTATCACTAATGATAGATGGTCTCTCGTAAACAAATCCAAAGGTATTAGTTTACTATTGTAATCGGTATCACTAATGGTAAATGGTCTCTGGTAACACATCCAAAGGTATTAGTTAATTATTGTAATCGGTATCACTAATGGAATGTCGTTTCTCATAAACACATCCAAAGGTATTAGTTGACTATCGTAATCGGTATCACTAATGGAATGTCGTCTCTCGTAAACACATCCAAAGGTATTAGTTTACTATTGTAATCGGTATCACTAATGAATATTGGAATGTCGTCTTTCGTAAACACATCCAAAGGTATTAGTTGACTATTGTAATTGGTATCACTAATGGAATATCATCTCTCGTAAATACGTCCAAAGGTATTAGTTGACTATTGTTAAAGGTATCATTAATGTAATGTTGTCTCTCGTAAACACATCCAAAGTTATTAGTTGACTATTGTAACCGGTATCACTAATGGAATGTTGTCTCTCGTAAACACATCCAAAGGTATTAGTTGACTATTGTAATCGGTATCACTAATGGAATGTCGTCTCTCGTAAACACATCCAAAGGTATTAGTTGACTATTGTAATTGGTATCACTAATGGAATGTGGTCTCTCGTAAACACATCCAAAGGTATTAGTTGACTATTGTAATTGGTATCACTAATGGTAGATGGTCTCTCGTAAACACATCCAAAGGTATTAGTTGACTATTGTAATCGATATCACTAATGGAATGTCGTATATCGAAAATACATCCAAAGGTATTAGTTGACTATTGTAATCGGTATCACTAATGGAATATCGCCTCTAAAAACACATCCAAAGGTATTAGTTGACTATTTTAATTAGTATCACTAATGGTAGATGGTCTATCGTAAACTCATCCAAAGGTATTAGTTGACTATCTTATTCGGTATCACTAATGGAATGTCGTCTCTTGTAAACACATCCAAAGGTATTAGTTGACTATTGTAATTGGTATCACTAATGGTAGATGGTCTCTCGTAAACACATCCAAAGGTATTAGTTGACTATTGTAATTGGTATCACTAATGGAATGTCGTCTCTCGTAAACACAACCAAAGGTATTAGTTGACTATTGTAATCGGTATCACTAATGGAATGTCGTCTCTCGTAAACACATCCAAAGGTATTAGTTGACTAATTTAATTGGTATCACTAATGGTAGATGGTCTCTCGTAAACTCATCCAAAGGTATTAGTTGAATATTGTAATTAGTATCACTAATGATAGTTGGTCTCTCGTAAACACATCCAAAGGTATTAGTTGACTATTGTAACCGGTATCACTAATGGAATGTCGTCTCTTGTAAACACATCCAAATGCATTAGTTGACTATTGTAATTGGTATCACTAATGGTAGATGGTCTCACGTAAACACATCCAAAGGTATTAGTTGACTATTGTAATTGGTATCACTAATGGAATGTCGTCTCTCTAACACATCCAAAGGTATTAGTTGACTATTGTAATTGGTATCACTAATGGAATGGTCTCTCTCGTAAACATATCCATAAGTATTAGTTGACTATTATACTTGGTATCACTAATGGAATGTCGTCTTTCGTAAACACATCCAAAGGTATTAGTTGACTATTGTAATTGGTATCACTAATGGAATATCATCTCTCGTAAATACGTCCAAAGGTATTAGTTGACTATTGTTATCGGTATCATTAATGGAATGTTGTCTCTCGTAAACACATCCAAAGTTATTAGTTGACTATTGTAACTGGTATCACTAATGGAATGTTGTCTCTTGTAAACACATCCAAAGGTATTAGTTGACTATTGTAACCGGTATCACTAATGGAATGTCGTCTCTTGTAAACACATCCAAATGCATTAGTTGACTATTGTAATTGGTATCACTAATGGTAGATGGTCTCTCGTAAACACATCCAAAGATATTAGTTCACTATTGTAATTGGTATCACTAATGGTAGATGGTCTCTCGTAAACACATCCAAAGGTATTAGTTTACTATTGTAATCGATATCACTAATGGAATGTCGTATATCGAAAATACATCCAAAGGTATTAGTTGGCCATTGTAATCAGTATCACTAATGGAATATCGTCTCTCGTAAACACATCCAAAGGTATTAGTTGACTATTTTAATTGGTATCACTAATGGTAGATGGTCTATCGTAAACTCATCCAAAGGTATTAGTTGACTATCTTATTCGGTATCACTAATGGAATGTCGTCTCTTGTAAACACATCCAAAGGTATTAGTTGACTATTGTAATTGGTATCACTAATGGAATGTATGGTCTCTAAAAAAACACATCCAAAGGTATTAGTTGACTATTGTAATTGGTATCACTAATGGAATGTCGGTCTCTAAAAACACATCCAAAGGTATTAGTTGACTATTGTAATCGGTATCACAATGGAATTTCGTCTCTCGTAAACACATCCAAAGTATTAGTTGACTATTATACTTGGTATCACTAATGGAATGTCATCTTTCGTAAACACATCCAAAGGTATTAGTTGACTATTGTAATTGGTATCACTAATGGAATGTCATCTCTCGTAAACACATCCAAAGGTATTAGTTGACTATTGTAATCGGTATCACTAATGGAATGTCGTCTCTCGTAAACACATCCAAAGGTATTAGTTGACTATTGTAATTGGTATCACTAATGGAATGTTGGTCTCTAGTAAAACACATCCAAAAGGTATTAGTTGACTATTGTAATCGTATCACTAATGGAATGTCGTCTCTCTTGTAAACACATCCAAAGGTTATTAGTTGACTATTGTAATTGGTATCACTAATGGTAATGGTCTCTCTCGTAAACACATCCAAAGATATTAGTTCACTATTGTAATTGGTATCACTAATGGTAGATGGTCTCTCGTAAACACATCCAAAGGTATTAGTTTACTATTGTAATCGGTATCACTAATGGAATGTCGTCTATCGAAAACACATCCAAAGGTATTAGTTGACTATTGTAATCGGTATCACTAATGGAATATCGTCTCTCGTAAACACATCCAAAGGTATTAGTTGACTATTTTAATTGGTATCACTAATGGTAGATGGTCTATCGTAAACTCATCCAAAGGTATTAGTTGACTATCTTATTCGGTATCACTAATGGAACGTCGTCTCTCGTAAACACATCCAAAGGTATTAGTTGACTAATTTAATTGGTATCACTAATGGTAGATGGTCTCTCGTAAACTCATCCAAAGGTATTAGTTGAATATTGTAATTAGTATCACTAATGATAGTTGGTCTCTCGTAAACAAATCCAAAGGTATTAGTTGACTATTGTAATCAGTATCACTAATGGTAGATGGTCTCTGGTAACACATCCAAAGGTATTAGTTAATTATTGTAATCGGTATCACTAATGGAATGTCGTTTCTCGTAAACACATCCAAAGGTATTAGTTGACTATTGTAATCGGTATCACTAATGGAATGTCATCTCTCGTAAACACATCCATATGTATTAGTTGACTATTATAATCGGTATCACTAATGGAATGTCGTCTCTCAAAAACACGACCAAAGGTATTAGTTTACTATTGTAATTGGTATCACTAATGGTAGATGGTCTCTCGTAAACACATCAAAAGGTATTAGTTGACTATTGTAATCGTTATTACTAATGGAATGTCGTCTCTCGAAAACACATCCAAAGGTATTAGTTGACTATTGTAATTGGTATCACTAATGGTAGATGGTCTCTCGTAAACACATCCAAAGGTATTAGTTGACTATTGTAATCGGAATCACTAATGGAATGTCGTCTATCGTAAACACATCCAAAGGTATTAGTTGACTATTGTAATCGGTATCACTAATGGAATGTCGTCTCTCGTAAACACATCCAAAGGTATTAGTTGACTATTGTAATCGGTATCACTAATGGAATGTCGTCTCTCGTAAACACATCCATAAGTATTAGTTGACTATTATACTTGGTATCACTAATGGAATGTCGTCTTTCGTAAACACATCCAAAGGTATTAGTTGACTATTGTAATTGGTATCACTAATGGAATATCGTCTCTCGTAAATACGTCCAAAGGTATTAGTTGACTATTGTTAAAGGTATCACTAATGGAATGTCATCTCTCGTAAACACATCCAAAGTTATTAGTTGACTATTGTAACCGGTATCACTAATGGAATGTTGTCTCTAGTAAACACATCCAAAGGTATTAGTTGACTATTGTAACCGGTATCACTAATGGAATGTCGTCTCTTGTAAACACATCCAAAGGTATTAGTTGACTATTGTAATTGGTATCACTAATGGAATGGTCTCTCTCGTAAACACATCCAAAGGTATTAGTTCACTATTGTAATTGGTATCACTAATGGAATGTGGTCTCTCGTAAACACATCCAAAGGTATTAGTTGACTATTGTAATCGATATCACTAATGGAATGTCGTATATCGAAAATACATCCAAAGGTATTAGTTGACTATTGTAATCGGTATCACTAATGGAATGTCGTCTCTCGTAAACACATCCAAAGGTATTAGTTGACTATTATAATTGGTATCACTAATGGAATGTTGGTCTCTCGTAAACACATCCAAAGGTATTAGTTGACTATTGTAATTGGTATCACTAATGGAATGTTGTCTCTCATAAACACATCCAAAGGTATTAGTTGACTATTTTAATTGGTATCACTAATGGTAGATGGTCTCTCGTAAACACATCCAAAGGTATTAGTTGACTATTGTAATTAGTATCACTAATGGTAGATGGTCTCTCGTAAAAAATCCAAAGGTATTAGTTGACTATTGTAATTGGTATCACTAATGGAATGTCGTCTCTCGTAAACACATCCAAAGGTATTAGTTAACTATTGTAATCGGTATCACTAATGGAATGTCGTCTCTCGTAAACACATCCAAAGGTATTAGTTGACTATTGTAATCGGTATCACTAATGGAATGTCATCTCTCGTAAACACATCCAAAGGTATTAGTTGACTATTATAATCGGTATCACTAATGGAATGTCGTCTCTCAAAAACACATCCAAAGGTATTAGTTGACTATTGTAATTGGTATCACTAATGGTAGATGGTCTCTCGTAAACACATCCAAAGGTATTAGTTGACTATTGTAATCGGTATCACTAATGGAATGTCGTCTCTCGTAAACACATCCAAAGGTATTAGTTGACTATTGTAATTGGTATCACTAATGGAATGATGGTCTCTTGTAAACACATCCAAAGGTATTAGTTGACTATTGTAATCGGTATCACTAATGGAATGATGGTCTCGTAAAAACACATCCAAAGGTATTAGTTGACTATTGTAATTGGTATCACTAATGGAATGTCGTCTCTCGTAAACACATCCAAAGGTATTAGTTGACTATTGTAATCGGTATCACTAATGGAATATCGTCTCTCGTAAACACATCCATAAGTATTAGTTGACTATTATACTTGGTATCACTAATGGAATGTCGTCTTTCGTAAACACATCCAAAGGTATTAGTTGACTATTGTAATTGGTATCACTAATGGAATGTCGTCTCTCTCGAAAACACATCCAAAGGTATTAGTTGACTATTGTAATTGGTATCACTAATGGAATGTCGTCTCTAAAAAAACACATCCAAAGGTATTAGTTGACTATTGTAATCGTATCACTAATGGAATGTTGATGGTCTCTCGAAACACATCCAAAGGTATTAGTTGACTATTGTAATTGGTATCACTAATGGAATGTCGTCTCTTGTAAACACATCCAAAGGTATTAGTTGACTATTGTAATTGGTATCACTAATGGAATGTTGTCTCTCGTAAACACATCCAAAGGTATTAGTTGACTATTGTAATTGGTATCACTAATGGAATGTCGTCTCTCGTAAACACATCCAAAGGTATTAGTTGACTATTGTAATCGGTATCACTAATGGAATGTCGTCTCTCTCGAAAAATACATCCAAAGGTATTAGTTGACTATTGTAATCGGTATCACTAATGGAATGTCGTCTCTAAAAAACACATCCAAAGGTATTAGTTGACTATTGTAATTGGTATCACTAATGGAATGTCGTCTCTTGTAAACACATCCAAAGGTATTAGTTGACTATTGTAATTGGTATCACTAATGGAGATGGTCTCTCTTAGTAAACACATCCAAAGGTATTAGTTCACTATTGTAATTGGTATCACTAATGGTAGATGGTCTCTCTCGTAAAAACACATCCAAAGGTATTAGTTGACTATTGTAATCGGTATCACTAATGGAATGTCGTCTCTCGAAAACACATCCAAAGGTATTAGTTGACTATTGTAATCGGTATCACTAATGGAATATGGTCTCTCGTAAACACATCCATAAGTATTAGTTGACTATTATAATTGGTATCATTAATGGAATGTCATCTTTCGTAAACACATCCGAAGGTATTAGTTGACTATTGTAATTGGTATCACTAATGGTAGATGGTCTCTCGTAAACACATCCAAAGGTATTAGTTGACTATTGTAATCGGTATCACTAATGGAATGTCGTCTCTCGGAAACACATCCAAAGGTATTAGTTGACTATTGTAATTAGTATCACTAATGGAATGTGGTCTCTCGTAAACACATCCAAAGGTATTAGTTGACTATTGTAATCGATATCACTAATGGAATGTCGTCTCTTGTAAATACGTCCAAAGGTATTAGTTGACTATTGTTATCGGTATCATTAATGGAATGTCGTCTCTCGTAAACACATCCAAAGTTTTTAGTTGACTATTGTAACTGGTATCACTAATGGAATGTTGTCTCTCGTAAACACATCCAAAGGTATTAGTTGACTATTGTAATCTGTATCACTAATGGAATGTCGTCTCTCGTAAACACATCCAAAGGTATTAGTTGACTATTGTAATCGGTATCACTAATGGAATGTCATCTCTCGTAAACACATCCAAATGTATTAGTTGACTATTGTAATCGGTATCACTAATGGAATGTCATCTCTCAAAAACACGACCAAAGGTATTAGTTTACTATTGTAGTTGGTATCACTAATGGTAGATGGTCTCTCGTAAACACATCCAAAGGTATTAGTTGACTATTGTAATTGGTATCACTAATGATAGAATGTTGTCTCTCGTAAACACATCCAAAGGTATTAGTTGACTATTGTAATTGGTATCACTAATGGAATGTGGTCTCTCGTAAACACATCCAAAGGTATTAGTTGACTATTGTAATTTTTATCACTAATGGAATGTCGTCTCTCTAAAAATCACATCCAAAGGTATTAGTTGACTACTATTTGTAATTGGTATCACTAATGGAATGGTCTCTCGTAAACACATCCAAAGGTATTAGTTGACTATTGTAATCGTTATATACTAATGGAATGTCGGTCTCTCGTAAACACATCCAAAGGTATTAGTTGACTATTGTAATTGGTATCACTAATGGAATGGTCTCTCGTAAACACATCCAAAAGTATTAGTTGACTATTGTAATCGGTATCACTAATGGAATGTCGGTCTCTAAATAAACACATCCAAAGGTATTAGTTGACTATTGTAATCGGTATCACTAATGGAATGTCGTCTCTCGTAAACACATCCAAAGGTATTAGTTGACTATTATAATCGGTATCACTAATGGAATGTCGTCTCTCGTAAACATATCCAAAGGTATTAGTTGACTATTGTAATTGGTATCACTAATGGTAGATGGTCTCTCGTAAACACATCCAAAGGTATTAGTTGACTATTGTAATTGGTATCACTAATGGTAGATGGTCCTCGTAAACACATCAAAAAGTTATTTTTTGACTATTGTAATCGGTATCACTAATGGAATATTATCTCTCAAAAATACATTCAAATGTATTAGTTGACTATTGTAATTGGTGTCACTAATGATAGATGGTCTCTCGTATACCCAACCAAAGGTATTAGTTGACTATTGTAATTGGCATCACTAATGATAGATGGTCTCTCATAAACACATCCAAAGGTATTAGTTGACTATTGTAATTGGTATCACTAATGATAGATGGTCTCTCGTAAACACATCCAAAGGTTTTAGTTGACTATTGTAATCGGTATCACTAATGGAATGTCGTCTCTCGTAAACACAACCAAAGGTATTAGTTAAATATTGTAATAGGTATCACTAATGAAATATCGTCTCTCGTAAACACATCCGTAAGTATTAGTTGACTATTGTAATTGGTATCACTAATGGTAGATGTTCTCTCGTAAAAACATCCAAAGGTATTAGTTGACTATTGTAATCGGTATCACTAATGGAATGTCGTCTCTCGGAAACACATCCAAAGGTATTAGTTAACTATTGTAATTAGTATCACTAATGGAATGTGGTCTCTCGTAAAACACATCCAAAGGTATTAGTTGACTATTGTAATCGTATCACTAATGGAATGTCGTCTCTAAAAAACACATCCAAAGGTATTAGTTGACTATTGTAATTGGTATCACTAATGGAATGTGGTCTCTCAAAAACACATCCAAAGGTATTAGTTGACTATTGTAACTGGTATCACTAATGGAATGTTGTCTCTTGTAAACACATCCAAAGGTATTAGTTGACTATTGTAACCGGTATCACTAATGGAATGTCGTCTCTTGTAAACACATCCAAAATGTATTAGTTGACTATTGTAATTGGTATCACTAATGGAAGATGGTCTCTCGTAAACACATCCAAAGGTATTAGTTGACTATTGTAATTGGTATCACTAATGGAATGATGGTCTCTCGTAAAACACATCCAAAGGTATTAGTTGACTATTGTAATTGGTATCACTAATGGAATGTCATCTCTCGTAAACACATCCAAAGGTATTAGTTGACTATTTTAATTGGTATCACTAATAGAATGTCGTCTCTCCTAAAACACATCCAAAGGTATTAGTTGACTATTGTAATTGGTATCACTAATGATAGATGGTCTCTCGTAAACACATCCAAAGGTATTAGTTGACTATTGTAATTGGTATCACTAATGGTAGATGGTCTCTCGTAAACACATCCAAAGGTATTAGTTGACTATTGTAATCGATATCACTAATGGAATGTCGTCTCTAAATAAACACATCCAAAGGTATTAGTTGACTATTGTAATCGGTATCACTAATGGAATGTCGGTCTCTCGTAAACACATCCAAAGTATTAGTTGACTATTATAATTGGTATCACTAATGGAATGTCGTCTCTAAATAAACACATCCAAAGGTATTAGTTGACTATTGTAATTGGTATCACTAATGGAATGTCGTCTCTCGTAAACACATCCAAAGGTATTAGTTGACTATTGTAATCGGTATCACTAATGGAATGTCGTCTCTCGTAAACACATCCAAAGGTATTAGTTGACTATTGTAATTAGTATCACTAATGGAATGATGGTCTCTCGTAAACACATCCAAAGGTATTAGTTGACTATTGTAATCGGTATCACTAATGGAATGTCATCTCTTGTAAAACACATCCAAAGGTATTAGTTGACTATTGTAATCGGTATCACTAATGGAATGTCATCTCTCAAAACACATCCAAAGGTTTTAGTTGACTATTGTAATCGGTATCACTAATGGAATGTCATCTCTCGTAAACACATCCAAAGGTATTAGTTGACTATTGTAATTGGTATCACTAATGGAATGGTCTCTCGTAAACACATCCAAAGGTATTAGTTGACTATTGTAATTGGTATCACTAATGGAATGTGGTCTCTCGTAAACACATCCAAAGGTATTAGTTGACTATTGTAATTGGTATCACTAATGGAATGTCATCTCTCTAAATAAACACATCCAAAAGGTATTAGTTGACTATTGTAATTGGTATCACTAATGGAATGTCATCTCTCAAAAAACACATCCAAAGGTATTAGTTGACTATTGTAATTGGTATCACTAATGGTAATGGTCTCTCTCTAAAACACATCCAAAGGTATTAGTTGACTATTGTAATTGGTATCACTAATGGAATGGTCTCTCGTAAAACACATCCAAAGGTATTAGTTGACTATTGTAATCGGTATCACTAATGGAATGATGGTCTCTCGTAACACATCCAAAGGTATTAGTTGACTATTGTAATCGGTATCACTAATGGAATGTCGTCTCTCAAAAACACATCCAAAGGTATTAGTTGAATATTGTAATTAATTATCACTAATGGAATGTCGTCTCTCGTAAACACATCCAAAGGTATTAGTTGACTATTATAATTGGTATCACTAATGGAATGTCGTTTCTCGTAAACACATCCAAAGGTATTAGTTGACTATTGTAATCGGTATCACTAATGGAATGTCATCTCTCGTAAACACATCCAAAGGTATTAGTTGACTATTGTAATCGGTATCACTAATGGAATGTCATCTCTAAAAAACACATCCAAAGGTATTAGTTTACTATTGTAATTGGTATCACTAATGGAATGTCGTCTCTCGTAAACACATCCAAAGGTATTAGTTGACTATTGTAATTGGTATCACTAATGGAATGTCGTCTCTTGTAAACACATCCAAAGGTATTAGTTGACTATTGTAATTGTTATCACTAATGGAATGTGGTCTCTTGTAAACACATCCAAAGGTATTAGTTGACTATTGTAATTGGTATCACTAATGGTATGTGGTCTCTCGTAAACACATCCAAAGGTATTAGTTGACTATTGTAATCGGTATCACTAATGGAATGTCGGTCTCTCGTAAAACACATCCAAAGGTATTAGTTGACTATTGTAATCGGTATCACTAATGGAATATGGTCTCTCGTAAACACATCCAAAGGTATTAGTTGACTATTTTAATTGGTATCACTAATGGAATGTCGTGGTCTCTCGTAAACACATCCAAAGGTATTAGTTGACTATTGTAATCGGTATCACTAATGGAATGTCGTCTCTCGTAAACACATCCAAAGGTATTAGTTGACTATTGTAATTGGTATCACTAATGGAATGGTCTCTCGTAAACACATCCAAAGGTATTAGTTGACTATTGTAATTAGTATCACTAATGGAATGTCGTCTCTCTCAAAAACACATCCAAAGGTATTAGTTGACTATTGTAATCGGTATCACTAATGGAAGATGGTCTCTCGTAAACACATCCAAAGGTATTAGTTGACTATTGTAATCGGTATCACTAATGGAATGTTGTTTCTCGTAAAACACATCCAAAGGTATTAGTTGACTATTGTAATTGGTATCACTAATGGAATGTCATCTCTCTTGTAAAAACACATCCAAATGTATTAGTTGACTATTGTAATCGGTATCACTAATGGAATGTCGGTCTCTCAAAAACACATCCAAAGGTATTAGTTTACTATTGTAATTGGTATCACTAATGGTAGATGGTCTCTCTCGTAAACACATCCAAAGGTATTAGTTGACTATTGTAATTTTTATCACTAATGGAATGTCGTCTCTCGTAAAACACATCCAAAATTAGTTATTAGTTGATGACCAATGGAATTAGTTTACTATTGTAATTGGTATCACTAATGGAAGATGGTCTCTCGTAAACACATCCAAAAGGTATTAGTTGACTATTGTAATCGGTATCACTAATGGAATGTCGCCTCTCTAAAAAACACATCCAAAGGTATTAGTTGACTATTGTAATTGGTATCACTAATGGAATGTGGTCTCTCGTAAAAACACATCCAAAGGTATTAGTTGACTATTGTAATCGGTATCACTAATGGAATGTCGTCTCTCGTAAAACACATCCAAAGGTATTAGTTGACTATTGTAATTGGTATCACTAATGGAATGTCGTCTCTCGTAAAACACATCCAAAGGTATTAGTTTACTATTATAATCGGTATCACTAATGGAATGATCTCTCTAAAAACACATCCAAAGGTATTAGTTGACTATTGTAATAGGTATCACTAATGGAATGATCGTCTCTCGTAAACACATCCAAAGGTATTAGTTGACTATTGTAATTGGTATCACTAATGGTAGATGGTCTCTCTTAAACACATCCAAAGTTATTAGTTGACTATTGTAATCTGTATCACTAATGGAATGTTGTCTCTCATAAACACATCCAAAGGTATTAGTTGACTATTGTAATCGGTATCACTAATGGTAGATGGTCTCTCGTAAACACATCCAAAGGTATTAGTTGACTATTGTAATCGGTATCACTAATGGAATGTCGTCTCTCGTAAACACATCCAAAGGTATTAGTTGACTATTGTAATTGGTATCACTAATGGAATATCGTCTCTCGTAAACACATCCAAAGGTATTAGTTGACTATTATAATTGGTATCACTAATGGAATGTCGTCTCTCGTAAACACATCCAAAGGTATTAGTTGACTATTGTAATCGGTATCACTAATGGAATGTCATCTCTCGTAAACACATCCAAATGTATTAGTTGACTATTGTAATTAGTATCACTAATGGAATGTCATCTCTCAAAAACACGACCAAAGGTATTAGTTTACTATTGTAGTTGGTATCACTAATGGTAGATGGTCTCTAAAAACACATCCAAAGGTATTAGTTGACTATTGTAATCGGGTATCACTAATGGAATGTGGTCTCTTGTAAACACATCCAAAGGTATTAGTTTACTATTGTAATTGGTATCACTAATGGAATGTCGTCTCTTGTAAACACATCCAAAAAAATTAGTTGACTATTGTAATTGGTATCACTAATGGTAATGGTCTCTCGTAAAAACACATCCAAAGGTATTAGTTCACTATTGTAATCGTATCACTAATGGAATGTCTCTCTCGTAAAACACATCCAAAGGTATTAGTTGACTATTGTAATCGGTATCACTAATGGAATGTCGTCTCTCGTAAACACATCCAAAGGTATTAGTTGACTATTTTAATTGGTATCACTAATGGAATGTCGTCTCTCGTAAACACATCCAAAGGTATTAGTTGACTATTGTAATTGGTATCACTAATGGAACGTCGTCTCTCGTAAACACATCCAAAGGTATTAGTTGACTATTTTAATTGGTATCACTAATGGTAGATGGTCTCTCGTAAACTCATCCAAAGGTATTAGTTGACTATTGTAATTAGTATCACTAATGATAGATGGTCTCTCGTAAACACATCCAAAGGTATTAGTTGACTATTGTAATCGGTATCACTAATGGTAGATGGTCTCTGTAAACACATCCAAAGGTATTAGTTGACTATTGTAATTGGTATCACTAATGGAATGTCGTCTCTCGTAAACACATCCAAAGGTATTAGTTGACTATTGTAATCGGTATCACTAATGGAATGTCATCTCTCGTAAACACATCCAAAAGTATTAGTTGACTATTATAATTGGTATCACTAATGGAATGTCGTCTCTCAAAAACACATCCAAAGGTATTAGTTGACTATTGTAATTGGTATCACTAATGGAATAGATGGTCTCTCGTAAAACACATCCAAAGGTATTAGTTGACTATTGTAATTTTTATCACTAATGGAATGTCGTCTCTCTAAAAAACACATCCAAAAGTATTAGTTGACTATTGTAATTTAGTTCACTAATAATGGTATCATCCAAATGGTAGATGGTCTCAAAACACATCCAAAAACACATTAGTTGACTATTGTAATCGGTATCACTAATGGAATGTCGTCTCTCGTAAACACATCCAAAGGTATTAGTTGACTATTGTAATTGGTATCACTAATGGAAGATGGTCTCTCGTAAACACATCCAAAGGTATTAGTTGACTATTGTAATCGGTATCACTAATGGAATGTGGTCTCTCTCGTAAACACATCCAAAAGGTATTAGTTGACTATTGTAATCGGTATCACTAATGGAATGTCGTCTCTCGTAAACACATCCAAAGGTATTAGTTGACTATTGTAATCGGTATCACTAATGGAATGTCGTCTCTCGTAAACACATCCAAAGGTATTAGTTGACTATTGTAATTGGTATCACTAATGGAATAGATGGTCTCTAAAAACACATCCAAAGGTATTAGTTGACTATTGTAATTGGTATCACTAATGGAATGTAGATGGTCTCGTAAAACACATCCAAAGGTATTAGTTGACTATTGTAATCGGTATCACTAATGGAATGTGGTCTCTCAAAAACACATCCAAATGTATTAGTTGACTATTGTAATTGGTATCACTAATGGAATGATGGTCTCTCGTAAAACACATCCAAAGGTATTAGTTGACTATTGTAATTGGTATCACTAATGGAATGTGGTCTCTCGTAAAACACATCCAAAGGTATTAGTTGACTATTGTAATTGGTATCACTAATGGAATGTGGTCTCTCGTAAACACATCCAAAGGTATTAGTTGACTATTGTAATTGGTATCACTAATGGAATGTGGTCTCTAAAACAAACACATCCAAAGGTATTAGTTTACTATTGTAATCGGTATCACTAATGGAATGTCGTCTCTCGTAAAACACATCCAAAGGTATTAGTTGACTATTGTAATTGGTATCACTAATGGAATGTCGTCTCTCGTAAAACACATCCAAAGGTATTAGTTGACTATTGTAATTGGTATCACTAATGGAATGTTCTCTCGTAAACACATCCAAAGGTATTAGTTGACTATTGTAATCGGGTATCACTAATGGAATGTCGTCTCTCGTAAACACATCCAAAGGTATTAGTTGACTATTGTAATTAGTATCACTAATGGAATGATGGTCTCTCGTAAAACACATCCAAAGGTATTAGTTGACTATTGTAATTGGTATCACTAATGGAATGTCGTCTCTCGTAAACACATCCAAAGGTATTAGTTGACTATTGTAATTGGTATCACTAATGGAATGTCGTCTCTCGTAAAACACATCCAAAGGTATTAGTTGACTATTGTAATCGTATCACTAATGGAATGTCGTCTCTAAATAAACACATCCAAAAGGTATTAGTTGACTATTGTAATTGGTATCACTAATGGAATGTCGTCTCTTGTAAACACATCCAAAGGTATTAGTTGACTATTGTAATTGGTATCACTAATGGAATGTCGTCTCTCGTAAACACATCCAAAGGTATTAGTTGACTATTGTAATTGGTATCACTAATGGAATGTGGTCTCTCAAAAAACACATCCAAAGGTATTAGTTGACTATTGTAATTGGTATCACTAATGGAATGTCATCTCTCGTAAACACATCCAAAAGGTATTAGTTGACTATTGTAAATCGGTATCACTAATGGAATGTCGGTCTCTCGTAAACACATCCAAAGGTATTAGTTGACTATTGTAATTGGTATCACTAATGGAATGGTCTCTCTCGTAAAACACATCCAAAGGTATTAGTTGACTATTGTAATTGGTATCACTAATGGAGATGGTCTCTCGTAAACACATCCAAAGGTATTAGTTGACTATTGTAATTGGTATCACTAATGGAATGGGCGTCTCTCGTAAACACATCCAAAGGTATTAGTTGACTATTGTAATTGGTATCACTAATGGAATATCGTCTCTCGTAAAACACATCCAAAGGTATTAGTTGACTATTATAATTGGTATCACTAATGGAATGTGGTCTCTAAAACACATCCAAAGGTATTAGTTGACTATTGTAATTGGTATCACTAATGGAATGGTCTCTCGTAAAACACATCCAAAGGTATTAGTTGACTATTGTAATTGGTATCACTAATGGAATGTCGTCTCTCGTAAACACATCCAAAGGTATTAGTTGACTATTGTAATTGGTATCACTAATGGTAGATGGTCTCTCGTAAACACATCCAAAGGTATTAGTTGACTATTGTAATCGGTATCACTAATGGAATGTCGGTCTCGTAAACACATCCAAAGGTATTAGTTGACTATTGTAATCGGTATCACTAATGGAATGTCGTCTCTAAAAACACATCCAAAGGTATTAGTTGACTATTGTAATCGATATCACTAATGGAATGTCATCTCTCGTAAACACATCCAAAGGTATTAGTTGACTATTGTAATCGGTATCACTAATGGAATGTCGTCTCTCGTAAACACATCCAAAGGTATTAGTTGACTATTGTAATCGGTATCACTAATGGAATGTCATCTCTCAAAAACACATCCAAAGGTATTAGTTGACTATTGTAATTGGTATCACTAATGGAATGTCATCTCTCAAAAACACATCCAAAGGTATTAGTTGACTATTGTAATTGGTATCACTAATGGAATGTGGTCTCTAAAAAACACATCCAAAGGTATTAGTTGACTATTGTAATCGGTATCACTAATGGAATGTCGTCTCTCGAAAACACAACCAAAGGTATTAGTTGACTATTGTAATTGGTATCACTAATGGTAGATGGTCTCTCGTAAATACATCCAAAGTATTAGTTGACTATTGTAATCGGTATCACTAATGGAATGTCATCTCTCGTAAACACAACCAAAGGTATTAGTTGACTATTGTAATCGGTATCACTAATGGAATGTCGTCTCTCGTAAACACATCCAAAGGTATTAGTTGACTATTATAATTGGTATCACTAATGGAATGTCGCCCTCTAAAAAACACATCCAAAGGTATTAGTTGACTATTGTAATCGGTATCACTAATGGAATGTCATCTCTCTAAAACATCCAAAGGTATTAGTTGACTATTGTAATCGGTATCACTAATGGAATGTCATCTCTCAAAAACACATCCAAAGGTATTAGTTGACTATTGTAATTGGTATCACTAATGGTAGATGGTCTCTCGTAAACACATCCAAAGGTATTAGTTGACTATTGTAATTGGTATCACTAATGGAATGTCGTCTCTTGTAAACACATCCAAAGGTATTAGTTGACTATTGTAATCGGTATCACTAATGGAATGTTGTCTCTCTTAAACACATCCAAAGGTATTAGTTGACTATTGTAATTGGTATCACTAATGGTAGATGGTCTCTCGTAAACACATCCAAAGGTATTAGTTGACTATTGTAATCGGTATCACTAATGGAATGTCGTCTCTCGTAAACACATCCAAAGGTATTAGTTGACTATTGTAATCGGTATCACTAATGGAATGTCATCTCTCATAAAACACATCCAAAAGGTATTAGTTGACTATTTTAATTGGTATCACTAATGGAATGGTCTCTCTCGTAAAACACATCCAAAGGTATTAGTTGACTATTGTAATCGGTATCACTAATGGAATGTCGTCTCTAAATAAACACATCCAAAGGTATTAGTTGACTATTTTAATTGGTATCACTAATGGTAATGGTCTCTCTCGTAAACACATCCAAAGGTATTAGTTGACTATTGTAATTGGTATCACTAATGGAATGTCGGTCTCTCGTAAACACATCCAAAGGTATTAGTTGACTATTGTAATTGGTATCACTAATGGAATGTCGTCTCTCGTAAACACATCCAAAGGTATTAGTTGACTATTGTAATCGGTATCCACTAATGGAATGTCGGTCTCGAAAACACATCCAAAGGTATTAGTTGACTATTGTAATTAGTATCACTAATGGAATGATCTCTCTCGTAAACACATCCAAAGGTATTAGTTGACTATTATAATTGGTATCACTAATGGAATGTCGGTCTCTCAAAAAACATCCAAAAGGTATTAGTTTACTATTGTAATTGGTATCACTAATGGAATGATGGTCTCTCGTAAACACATCCAAAGGTATTAGTTGACTATTGTAATTGGTATCACTAATGGAATGTCGTCTCTCGTAAACACATCCAAAAAGTATTATTACTTGACTATTGTAATTGGTATCACTAATGGTAATGGTCTCTAAAAAACACATCCAAAGGTATTAGTTGACTATTGTAATCGTTATCACTAATGGAATGTCGGTCTCTCGAAAACACATCCAAAGGTATTAGTTGACTATTGTAATTGGTATCACTAATGGAATGGTCTCTCTAAATAAAAACACATCCAAAGGTATTAGTTGACTATTTGTAATCGGTATCACTAATGGAATGTCGCTCTCGTAAACACATCCAAAGGTATTAGTTGACTATTGTAATCGGTATCACTAATGGAATGTCGTCTCTCGTAAACACATCCAAAGGTATTAGTTGACTATTATAATCGGTATCACTAATGGAATGTCGTCTCTCGTAAACACATCCAAAGGTATTAGTTGACTATTGTAATTGGTATCACTAATGGAATGTCGTCTCTCTAAAAAACATCCAAAGGTATTAGTTGACTATTGTAATTGGTATCACTAATGGAATGGTCTCTCGTAAACACATCCAAAAAGTTATTAGTTGACTATTGTAATCGGTATCACTAATGGAATGATGGTCTCAAAAACACATCCAAATGTATTAGTTGACTATTGTAATTGGTATCACTAATGGAATGTCTTCTCTCGTAAACACATCCAAAGGTATTAGTTGACTATTGTAATTGGTATCACTAATGGAATGATGGTCTCTAAAAAAACACATCCAAAGGTATTAGTTGACTATTGTAATTGGTATCACTAATGGTAGATGGTCTCTCGTAAACACATCCAAAGGTATTAGTTGACTATTATAATCGGTATCACTAATGGAATGTCATCTCTCGTAAACACATCCAAAGGTATTAGTTGACTATTGTAATCGGTATCACTAATGGAATGTCGTCTCTCGTAAACACATCCAAAGGTATTAGTTGACTATTATAATTGGTATCACTAATGGAATGTCCTCTCTCGTAAACACATCCAAAGGTATTAGTTGACTATTGTAATTGGTATCACTAATGGTAATGGTCTCTCTAAATAAACACATCCAAAAGGTATTAGTTGACTATTGTAATCGGTATCACTAATGGAATGTCGTCTCTCTAAAAACACATCCAAAGGTATTAGTTGACTATTATAATTAGTATCACTAATGGAGATGGTCTTTAAATAAACACATCCAAAGGTATTAGTTGACTATTGTAATCGGTATCACTAATGGAATGTCGTCTCTCGTAAACACATCCAAAAGTATTAGTTGACAATTGTAATCGGTATCACTAATGGAATGTTGTCTCTCGTAAAACACATCCAAAGGTATTAGTTGACTATTGTAATTGGTATCACTAATGGAATGTGGTCTCTTGTAAAACACATCCAAAGGTATTAGTTGACTATTGTAATTGGTATCACTAATGGAATGTCGTCTCTTGTAAACACATCCAAAGGTATTAGTTGACTATTGTAATTGGTATCACTAATGGTAGATGGTCTCTCGTAAACACATCCAAAGATATTAGTTGACTATTGTAATTGGTATCACTAATGGAATGATGGTCTCTCGTAAACACATCCAAAGGTATTAGTTGACTATTGTAATTGGTATCACTAATGGAATGTCTCTCTCGTAAAATACATCCAAAAGGTATTAGTTGACTATTGTAATTGGTATCACTAATGGAATGTCGTCTCTCGTAAACATATCCAAAGGTATTAGTTGACTATTGTAATTGCTATCACTAATGATTGATGGTCTTTCGTAAACACATCCAAAGGTATTAGTTGACTATTGTAATTGGTATCACTAATGGTAGATGGTCTCTCGTAAACACATCCAAAGGTATTAGTTGACTATTGTAATCGGTATCACTAATGGAATGTCGTCTCTCGAAAACACATCCAAAGGTATTAGTTGACTATTGTAATTGGTATCACTAATGGAATGATGGTCTCGTAAAACACATCCAAAAGGTATTAGTTGACTATTGTAATCGGTATCACTAATGGAATGTCGTCTCTCTTAAAAATCATCCAAAAGGTATTAGTTGACTATTGTAATTGGTATCACTAATGGAATGATGGTCTCTCGTAAACACATCCAAAGGTATTAGTTGACTATTTTAATTGGTATCACTAATGGTAGATGGTCTCTCATAAACACATCCAAAGGTATTAGTTGACTATTGTAATTAGTATCACTAATGATAGATGGTCTCTCGTAAACACATCCAAAGGTATTAGTTGACTATTGTAATCGGTATCACTAATGGAATGGTCTCTCGTAAAACACATCCAAAGGTATTAGTTGACTATTGTAATTGGTATCACTAATGGAATGTGGTCTCTCTAAAACACATCCAAAGGTATTAGTTGACTATTGTAATCGTTATCACTAATGGAATGTGGTCTCTAAATAAACACACATCAAAAGGTATTAGTTGACTATTGTAATTGGTATCACTAATGGAATGTCGGTCTCTCAAAAACACATCCAAAGGTATTAGTTTACTATTGTAATTGGTATCACTAATGGAATGTGGTCTCTCGTAAACACATCCAAAAGTATTAGTTGACTATTGTAATCGTATCACTAATGGAATGTCGTCTCTCGTAAAAACACATCCAAAGGTATTAGTTGACTATTGTAATTGGTATCACTAATGGTAATGGTCTCTCTCGTAAACACATCCAAAGGTATTAGTTGACTATTGTAATCGGGTATCACTAATGGAATGTCGTCTCTCGAAAACACATCCAAAGGTATTAGTTGACTATTGTAATTGGTATCACTAATGGTAGATGGTCTCTCGTAAAACACATCCAAAGGTATTAGTTGACTATTGTAATCGGTATCACTAATGGAATGTCGTCTCGTAAAAACACATCCAAAAGGTATTAGTTGACTATTGTAATTGGTATCACTAATGGAATGTCGTCTCTCTCGTAAACACATCCAAAGGTATTAGTTGACTATTATAATTGGTATCACTAATGGAATGTCGGTCTCTCGTAAACACATCCAAAGGTATTAGTTGACTATTGTAATTGGTATCACTAATGGAATGTGGTCTCTCTAAACACATCCAAAGGTATTAGTTGACTATTGTAATTGGTATCACTAATGGAATGGTCTCTCAAAAACACATCCAAAGGTATTAGTTGACTATTATAATTGGTATCACTAATGGAATGTGGTCTCTCAAAAAACACATCCAAAGTATTAGTTGACTATTGTAATTGGTATCACTAATGGAATGTCGTCTCTCGTAAACACAACTAAAGGTATTAGTTGACTATTGTAATCGGTATCACTAATGGAGTGTCGTCTCTCGTAAACACATCCAAAGGTATTAGTTGACTATTGTAATTGGTATCACTAATGGAATGTGGTCTCTAAATAAACACATCCAAAGGTATTAGTTGACTATTATAATCGGTATCACTAATGGAATGTCATCTCGTAAACACATCCAAAGGTATTATTTGACTATTGTAATTGGTCTCAATAATGGAATGTCGACTCTCGTAAAAGACATCCATAGGTATTAGTTGACTATTATAATTGGTATCACTAATGGAATGTCGTCTCTCGTAAACACATCCAAAGGTATTAGTTGACTATTGTAATTGGTATCACTAATGGTAGATGGTCTCTCGTAAACACATCCAAAGGTATTAGTTGACTATTGTAATCGGTATCACTAATGGAATGTCCTCTCGAAAACACAACCAAAGGTATTAGTTGACTATTATAATTAGTATCACTAATGGAATGATGGTTTAAATAAACACATCCAAAGGTATTAGTTGACTATTGTAATCGGTATCACTAATGGAATGTCGTCTCTCGTAAACACATCCAAAGGTATTAGTTGACTATTGTTATCGGTATCACTAATGGAATGTCATCTCTCGTAAACACATCCAAAGGTATTAGTTGACTATTGTAATCGGTATCACTAATGGAATGTCGTCTCTCGTAAACACATCCAAAGGTATTAGTTGACTATTGTAATCGGTATCACTAATGGAATGTCATGGTCTCTTGTAAACACATCCAAAGGTATTAGTTGACTATTGTAATTGGTATCACTAATGGAATGTGGTCTCTCGTAAAACACATCCAAAGGTATTAGTTGACTATTGTAATTGGTATCACTAATGGAATGATGGTCTCTAAAAACACATCCAAAGGTATTAGTTGACTATTGTAATTGGTATCACTAATGGAATGTCGGTCTCTAAAAAACATCCAAAAGTATTAGTTGACTATTGTAATTGGTATCACTAATGGAATAGATGGTCTCTAAAAACACATCCAAAGGTATTAGTTGACTATTATAATCGGTATCATTAATGGAATGTCGTCTCTCGTAAACACATCCAAAGGTATTAGTTGACTATTGTAATTAGTATCACTAATGGTAGATGGTCTCTCGTAAACACATCCAAAGGTATTAGTTGACTATTGTAATCGGTATCACTAATGGAATGTCGTCTCTCGTAAACACATCCAAAGGTATTAGTTGACTATTGTAATTGGTATCACTAATGGAATGGTCTCTAAATAAACACATCCAAAGGTATTAGTTGACTATTGTAATCGGTATCACTAATGGAATGTCGTCTCTCGTAAACACATCCAAAGGTATTAGTTGACTATTGTAATCGGTATCACTAATGGAATGTCGTCTCTCGTAAACACATCCAAAGGTATTAGTTGACTATTGTAATTGGTATCACTAATGGAATGTCGTCTCTTGTAAACACATCCAAAGGTATTAGTTGACTATTGTAATCGGTATCACTAATGGAATGTCGTCTCTTGTAAACACATCCAAAGGTATTAGTTGACTATTGTAATTGGTATCACTAATGGTAGATGGTCTCTCGTAAACACATCCAAAGGTATTAGTTCACTATTGTAATTGGTATCACTAATGGAATGTGGTCTCTCGTAAACACATCCAAAGGTATTAGTTGACTATTGTAATCGGTATCACTAATGGAATGTCGTCTCTCGTAAACACATCCAAAGGTATTAGTTGACTATTGTAATTGGTATCACTAATGGAATGTCGTCTCTCACTAAACACATCCAAAGGTATTAGTTGACTATTGTAATTAGTATCACTAATGGAAGATGGTCTCTAAATAAACACATCCAAAGGTATTAGTTGACTATTGTAATCGATATCACTAATGGAATGTCGTCTCTCTTAAACACACATCCAAAGGTATTAGTTGACTATTGTAATCGGTATCACTAATGGAATGTGGTCTCTCGTAAACACATCCAAAAAGGTATTAGTTGACTATTGTAATCGGTATCACTAATGGAATGTCGTCTCTAAATAAACACATCCAAAGGTATTAGTTAACTATTATAATCGGTATCACTAATGGAATGTCGTCTCTCGTAAAAACACATCCAAAGGTATTAGTTGACTATTGTAATTGGTATCACTAATGGAATGGTCTCTCGTAAACACATCCAAAGGTATTAGTTGACTATTGTAATTGGTATCACTAATGGAATGTCATCTCTCGTAAAACACATCCAAAGGTATTAGTTGACTATTGTAATTGGTATCACTAATGGAATGTCGTCGTCTCTCAAAAACACATCCAAAGGTATTAGTTTACTATTGTAATTGGTATCACTAATGGAATGTGGTCTCTCGTAAACACATCCAAAAAAGGTATTAGTTGACTATTGTAATTGGTATCACTAATGGAAGATGGTCTCTCGTAAACACATCCAAAGGTATTAGTTGACTATTGTAATCGGTATCACTAATGGAATGTCATCTCTCTCGTAAACACATCCAAAGGTATTAGTTGACTATTGTAATCGGTATCACTAATGGAATGTCGTCTCTCTTGTAAACACATCCAAAGGTATTAGTTGACTATTGTAATTGGTATCACTAATGGAATATGGTCTCTAAAAACACATCCAAAAGGTATTAGTTGACTATTATACTTGGTGTCACTAATGGAATGTCGTATTTAAAAAACACATCCAAAGGTATTAGTTGACTATTGTAAGTGGTATCACTAATGGTATATGGTCTCTCGTAAACACATCCAAATGTATTAGTTGACTACTGTAATCGGTATCACTAATGGAATGTCGTCTCTCGTAAAACACATCCAAAGGTATTAGTTGACTATTGTAATTAGTATCACTAATGGAATGATGGTCTCTCGTAAACACATCCAAAGGTATTAGTTGACTATTGTAATCGATATCACTAATGGAATGTCGCTCTCTAGTAAACACATCCAAAGGTATTAGTTGACTATTGTAATCGGTATCACTAATGGAATGTTGTCTCTAAAAAAAAACACATCCAAAGGTATTAGTTGACTATTATAATTGGTATCACTAATGGAATGTCGTCTCTCGTAAACACATCCAAAGGTATTAGTTAACTATTGTAATCGGTATCACTAATGGAATGTCGTCTCTTGTAAACACAACCAAAGGTATTAGTTGACTATTATAATTGATATCACTAATGGAATGATGGTCTCTCGTAAACACATCCAAAAGGTATTAGTTGACTATTGTAATTGGTATCACTAATGGAATGTCGCTCTCGTAAACACATCCAAAGGTATTAGTTGACTATTGTAATTGGTATCACTAATGGAATGTCGTCTCTCGTAAACACATCCAAAGGTATTAGTTGACTATTGTAATCGGTATCACTAATGGAATGTCGTCTCTCGTAAACACATCCAAAGGTATTAGTTGACTATTTTAATTGGTATCACTAATGGAATGTGGTCTCTCGTAAACACATCCAAAGGTATTAGTTGACTATTGTAATTTCGGTATCACTAATGGAATGTGGTCTCTCAAAAACACATCCAAAGGTATTAGTTGACTATTTTAATTGGTATCACTAATGGTAGATGGTCTCTAAATAAACACATCCAAAGGTATTAGTTGACTATTGTAATTAGTATCACTAATGGAATGTGGTCTCTAAAAAACACATCCAAAGGTATTAGTTAACTATTGTAATCGGTATCACTAATGGAATGTGGTCTCTCGTAAACACATCCAAAGGTATTAGTTGACTATTGTAATCGGTATCACTAATGGAATGTCGTCTCTCGTAAACACATCCAAAGGTATTAGTTGACTATTATAATTGGTATCACTAATGGAATGTCGTCTCTCGTAAACACATCCAAAGGTATTAGTTGACTATTGTAATTGGTATCACTAATGGTAGATGGTCTCTCGTAAACACATCCAAAGGTATTAGTTGACTATTGTAATCGGTATCACTAATGGAATGTCGTCTCTCGTAAACACATCCAAAGGTATTAGTTGTTTATTGTAATTGGTATCACTAATGGGAATGGTCTCTCGTAAAACACATCCAAAAAGGTATTAGTTGACTATTGTAATCGTTATCACTAATGGAATGTCGTCTCTCGTAAAACACATCCAAAAGGTATTAGTTGACTATTGTTGTAATCACTAATGGAATGGTCTCTCGTAAACACATCCAAAGGTATTAGTTGACTATTGTAATCGGAATCACTAATGGAATGTCGTCTCTCATAAACACATCCAAAGGTATTAGTTGACTATTGTAATTGGTATCACTAATGGAATGTGGTCTCTCGTAAACACATCCAAAGGTATTAGTTGACTATTATAATCGGTATCACTAATGGAATGTCGTCTCTCGTAAACACATCCAAAGGTATTAGTTGACTATTGTAATTGGTATCACTAATGGTAGATGGTTTATCGTAAACACATCCAAAGGTATTAGTTGACTATTATAATCGGTATCACTAATGGAATGGTCTCTCTCAAACACATCCAAAAGTATTAGTTGACTATTGTAATCGGTATCACTAATGGAATGTCGGTCTCTCAAAAACACATCCAAAGGTATTAGTTGACTATTGTAATTGGTATCACTAATGGAATGATGGTCTCTCGTAAAACACATCCAAAGGTATTAGTTGACTATTGTAATTGGTATCACTAATGGAATGGTCTCTCGTAAACACATCCAAAGGTATTAGTTGACTATTGTAATTGGTATCACTAATGGAATGGTCTCTCGTAAAACACATCCAAAGGTATTAGTTGACTATTGTAATTGGTATCACTAATGGAATGTCGTCTCTCTAAAAAACACATCCAAAGGTATTAGTTGACTATTGTAATTGGTATCACTAATGGAATGTCTTCTCTCAAAAACACATCCAAAGGTATTAGTTGACTATTTTAATTGGTATCACTAATGGTAGATGGTCTCTCGTAAACACATCCAAAGGTATTAGTTGACTATTGTAATCGGTATCACTAATGGAATGTCGTCTCTCGTAAACACATCCAAAGGTATTAGTTGACTATTGTAATTGGTATCACTAATGGAATGTCATCTCTCGTAAACACATCCAAAGGTATTAGTTGACTATTGTAATCGGTATCACTAATGGAATGTCGTCTCTAGTAAACACATCCAAAAGGTATTAGTTTACTATTGTAATTGGTATCACTAATGGAATGTCAATCTCTCGAAACACATCCAAAGGTATTAGTTGACTATTGTAATTGGTATCACTAATGGAATGTCGTCTCTAAAATAAACACATCCAAAAGGTATTAGTTGACTATTGTAATCGGTATATCACTAATGGAATGTCATCTCTCGTAAACACATCCAAAGGTATTAGTTGACTATTATAATTGGTATCACTAATGGAATGTCGTCTCTCAAAACACATCCAAAAGGTATTAGTTGACTATTTAATTGGTATCACTAATGGAATGTAGATGGTCTCTAAATAAACACATCCAAAGGTATTAGTTGACTATTATAATAATTGGTATCACTAATGGAATGTCGTCTCTCGTAAACACAACCAAAAGGTATTAGTTGACTATTATAATTGGTATCACTAATGGAATGTCGGTCTCTCCAAAACACATCCAAAGGTATTAGTTGACTATTGTAATTAGGTATCACTAATGGAATGTCGTCTCTCGTAAACACATCCAAAGGTATTAGTTGACTATTGAATTCGGTATCACTAATGGAATGTGGTCTCTCGTAAACACATCCAAAGGTATTAGTTGACTATTGTAATTGGTATCACTAATGGTAGATGGTCTCTCGTAAACACATCCAAAGGTATTAGTTGACTATTGTAATCGGTATCACTAATGGAATGTCGGTCTCTCAAAAACACATCCAAAGGTATTAGTTGACTATTGTAATTGGTATCACTAATGGAATGTCGTCTCTCGTAAACACATCCAAAGGTATTAGTTGACTATTGTAATCGGTATCACTAATGGAATGTCATCTCTCGTAAACACATCCAAAGGTATTAGTTGACTATTGTAATCGGTATCACTAATGGAATGTCATCTCTCAAAAACACATCCAAAGGTATTAGTTGACTATTGTAATTGGTATCACTAATGGTATGTGGTCTCGTAAACACATCCAAAGGTATTAGTTGACTATTGTAATTGGTATCACTAATGGAATGTCATCTCTCGTAAACACATCCAAAGGTATTAGTTGACTATTGTAATTGGTATCACTAATGGTAGATGGTCTCTCGTAAACACATCCAAAGGTATTAGTTGACTATTGTAATCGGTATCAGTAATGGAATGTGGTCTCTCGAAAACACAACCAAAGGTATTAGTTGACTATTGTATTTGGTATCACTAATGGTAGATGGTCTCTCGTAAACACATCCAAAGTATTAGTTGACTATTGTAATTGGTATCACTAATGGAATGTCGTCTCTCGTAAACACATCCAAAGGTATTAGTTGACTATTGTAATCGGTATCACCAATGGTAATGGTCTCTCTCGTAAACACATCCAAAGTATTAGTTGACTATTGTAATCGGTATCACTAATGGAATGTCGTCTCTCGTAAACACAACTAAAGGTATTTGTTGACTATTGTAATCAGTATCACTAATGGAGTGTCGTCTCTCGTAAACACATCCAAAAGATTTTTTGACTATTGTAACCGGTATCACTAATGGAATGTCGTCTCTCGTAAACACATCCAAAGGTATTAGTTGACTATTGTAACCGGTATCACTAATGGAATGTCGTCTCTCGTAAACACATCCAAAGGTATTAGTTGACTATTGTAATTGGTATCACTAATAGTATATGGTCTCTCGTAAACACATCCAAAGTATTAGTTGACTATTGTAATCGGTATCACTAATGGAATGTCGTCTCTCGTAAACACATCCAAAGGTATTAGTTGACTATTGTAATTGGTATCACTAATGGAAGATGGTCTCTCGTAAACACATCCAAAGGTATTAGTTGACTATTGTAATCGGTATCACTAATGGAATGTCGCCTCTCTAAAAAAACACATCCAAAGGTATTAGTTGACTATTGTAATTGGTATCACTAATGGAATGTCGTCTCTCGTAAACACATCCAAAGGTATTAGTTGACTATTGTAATCGGTATCACTAATGGAATGTCGTCTCTCGAAAACACATCCAAAGGTATTAGTTGACTATTGTAATTGGTATCACTAATGGTAGATGGTCTCTCGTAAACACATCCAAAGGTATTAGTTGACTATTGTAATCGGTATCACTAATGGAATGTCATCTCTCGTAAACACATCCAAAGGTATTAGTTGACTATTGTAATTGGTATCACTAATGGTAGATGGTCTCTCGTAAACACATCCAAAGGTATTAGTTGACTATTGTAATTGGTATCACTAATGGAATGTCGTCTCTCGTAAAACACATCCAAAGGTATTAGTTGACTATTGTAATCGGTATCACTAATGGTAGATGGTCTCTCGTAAACACATCCAAAGGTATTAGTTGATTATTGTAATTAGTATCACTAATGGAATGTCGTCTCTCGTAAACACATCCAAAGGTATTAGTTGACTATTGTAATTTGTATCACTAATGGAATGTCGTCTCTCGTAAACACATCCAAAGGTATTAGTTGACTATTATAATCGGTATCACTAATGGAATGTCGTCTCTCAAAACACATCCAAAGGTATTAGTTGACTATTGTAATTGGTATCACTAATGGAAGATGGTCTCTCTAAAAACACATCCAAAGGTATTAGTTGACTATTGTAATTTGTATCACTAATGGAATGTCGTCTCTAAAAAACACATCCCAAAGGTATTAGTTGACTATTGTAATTGGTATCACTAATGGAATGTGGTCTCTAAATAAACACATCCAAAGGTATTAGTTGACTATTGTAATCGGTATCACTAATGGAATGTCGTCTCTCAAAACACATCCAAAGGTATTAGTTGACTATTGTAATTGGTATCACTAATGGAATGTCGTCTCTCGTAAACACATCCAAAGGTATTAGTTGACTATTGTAATCGGTATCACTAATGGAATGTCGTCTCTCGTAAACACATCCAAAGTTATTAGTTGACTATTATAATCGGTATCACTAATGGAATGTCGTCTCTCGTAAAACACATCCAAAGGTATTAGTTGACTATTGTAATTGGTATCACTAATGGAATGTGGTCTCTCAATAAAACACATCCAAAGGTATTAGTTGACTATTGTAATTGGTATCACTAATGGTAGATGGTCTCTCGTAAACACATCCAAAGGTATTAGTTGACTATTGTAATCGGTATCACTAATGGAATGTCATCTCTCAAAAACACATCCAAAGGTATTAGTTGACTATTGTAATTGGTATCACTAATGGAATGGTCTCTAAAACACATCCAAAGGTATTAGTTGACTATTGTAATCGGTATCACTAATGGAATGTCATCTCTCAAAACACATCCAAAGGTATTAGTTGACTATTATAATTGGTATCACTAATGGAATGTCGGTCTCTAAAAACACATCCAAAGGTATTAGTTGACTATTGTAATCGGTATCACTAATGGAATGTCATCTCTCATAAAAACACATCCAAAAGGTATTAGTTGACTATTGTAAATTGGTATCACTAATGGAATGTCGTCTCTCGTAAAACACATCCAAAGGTATTAGTTGACTATTGTAATTGGTATCACTAATGGAAGATGGTCTCTAAATAAACACATCCAAAGGTATTAGTTGACTATTGTAATTGGTATCACTAATGGAATGTCGTCTCTCAAAAAACACATCCAAAGGTATTAGTTGATATTGTAATTGGTATCACTAATGGAATAGATGGTCTCGTAAACACATCCAAAGGTATTAGTTGACTATTATAATTGGTATCACTAATGGAATGTCATCTCTCAAAAACACATCCAAAGGTATTAGTTGACTATTGTAATTGGTATCACTAATGGAATGTGGTCTCTCGTAAACACATCCAAAGGTATTAGTTGACTATTGTAATCGGTATCACTAATGGAATGTCATGGTCTTCGTAAACATCCCAAAGGTATTAGTTGACTATTGTAATCGATATCACTAATGGAATGTGGTCTCTCATAAAAACACATCCAAAGGTATTAGTTGACTATTGTAATTGGTATCACTAATGGAATGTCGTCTCTCATAAACACATCCAAAGGTATTAGTTGACTATTTTAATTGGTATCACTAATGGAATGGTCTCTCGTAAACACATCCAAAGGTATTAGTTGACTATTGTAATTGGTATCACTAATGGAATGTCGTCTCTAAATAAACACATCCAAAGGTATTAGTTGACTATTATAATTGGTATCACTAATGGAATGTAGTCTCTCAAAAACACATCCAAAGGTATTAGTTGACTATTGTAATTAGTATCACTAATGGAATGTGGTCTCTCGTAAACACATCCAAAGGTATTAGTTGACTATTGTAATTGGTATCACTAATGGAATGTCATCTCTAAAAAACACATCCAAAGGTATTAGTTGACTATTGTAATTGGTATCACTAATGGAATGGTCTCTCGTAAACACATCCAAAGGTATTAGTTGACTATTGTAATCGGTATCACTAATGGAATGTCGTCTCTCGTAAACACATCCAAAGGTATTAGTTGACTATTGTAATTAAATCACTAATGGAATGATGGTCTCTCGTAAACACATCCAAAGGTATTAGTTGACTATTGTAATTGGTATCACTAATGGAATGTGGTCTCTAAAAAACACATCCAAAGGTATTAGTTGACTATTATAATCGGTATCACTAATGGAATGTGGTCTCTAAATAAAACACATCCAAAGGTATTAGTTGACTATTGTAATTGGTATCACTAATGGAAGATGGTCTCTAAACAAACACATCCAAAGGTATTAGTTGACTATTATAATCGGTATCACTAATGGAATGTCTCTCTCGTAAACACATCCAAAGGTATTAGTTGACTATTATAATTGGTATCACTAATGGAATAGATGGTCTCTCAAGTAAACACATCCAAAGGTATTAGTTGACTATTGTAATTGGTATCACTAATGGAATGTGGTCTCTCGTAAACACATCCAAAGGTATTAGTTGACTATTTTAATTGGTATCACTAATGGAATGGTCTCTCTTAAACACATCCAAAGGTATTAGTTGACTATTGTAATTGGTATCACTAATGGTAGATGGTCTCTAATAAACACATCCAAAGGTATTAGTTGACTATTATAATTGGTATCACTAATGGAATGTCGTCTCTCGTAAACACATCCAAAGGTATTAGTTGACTATTGTAATTAGTATCACTAATGGAATGTGGTCTCTCGTAAACACATCCAAAGGTATTAGTTGACTATTGTAATCGGTATCACTAATGGAATGTCGTCTCTAAAAACACATCCAAAGGTATTAGTTGACTATTATAATTGGTATCACTAATGGAATGTCGTCTCTCGTAAACACATCCAAAGGTATTAGTTGACTATTGTAATTGGTATCACTAAGTGAATGTCGGTCTCTAAAAAACACATCCAAAGGTATTAGTTGACTATTGTAATTGGTATCACTAATGGAATGTGGTCTCTCTTAAAACACATCCAAAGGTATTTAGTTGACTATTGTAATTGGTATCACTAATGGAATGGTCGCTCGTAAAACACATCCAAAGGTATTAGTTGACTATTGTAATTAGTATCACTAATGGAATGTCGTCTCTCGTAAACACATCCAAAGGTATTAGTTGACTATTGTAATTGGTATCACTAATGGAATGGTCTCTTAAAACACATCCAAAGGTATTAGTTGACTATTGTAATCGGTATCACTAATGGAATGTCGTCTCTCGTAAACACATCCAAAGGTATTAGTTGACTATTGTAATCGGTATCACTAATGGAATGTCTCTCTAAAAAACATCCAAAGGTATTAGTTGACTATTATAATTAGTATCACTAATGGAAGATGGTCTCTCATAAACACATCCAAAGGTATTAGTTGACTATTGTAATCGATATCACTAATGGAATGTCGTCTCTCGTAAACACGTCCAAAGGTATTAGTTGACTATTATTATCGGTATCACTAATGGAATGTCATCTCACGTAAACACATCCAAAGTTATTAGTTGACTATTGTAATCGTTATCACTAATGGAATGTCGTCTCTCGAAAACACATCCAAAGGTATTAGTTGACTATTGTAATTTGTATCACTAATGATAGATGGTCTCTCGTAAACACATCCAAAGGTATTAGGTGACTATTGTAATCGGAATCACTATCTGTAGATGGTCTCACGTAAACACATCCAAAGGTAATAATTGACTATTGTAATCGGTATCACTAATGGAATATCGTCTCTCGTAAACACATCCAAAGGTATTATTAGTTGACTATTGTAACCGGTATCACTAATGGAATGCCGTCTCTCGTAAACACATCCAAAGGTATTAGTTGACTATTGTAATTGGTATCACTAATGGTAGATGGTGTCTCGTAAACACATCCAAAGTTTAATGTTGACTATTGTAATCGGAATCACTAATGGTAGATGGTCTCAAGTAAACACATCCAAAGGTATTAGTTGACTATTGTAATCGGTATCACTAATGGAATGTAGTCTCTCATAAACACAACCAAAGGTATTAGTTGACTATTGTAATCGGTATCACTAATGGAATTTCGTCTCTCATAAACACATCCATAAGTATTAGTTGACTATTATAATTGGTATCACTAATGGAATGTCGTCTTTCGTAAACACATCCAAAGATATTAGTTGACTATTGTAATTGGTATCACTAATGGTAGATGGTCTCTCGTAAACACATCCAAAGGTATTAGTTGAATATTGTAATCGGTATCACTAATGGAATGTCGTCTCTCAAAAACAATTCCAAAGGTATTAGTCGACTATTATAATTAGTATCACTAATGATAGATGGTCCCTCGTAAACACAACCAAATGTATTACTTGACTATTGTAATCGGTATCACTAATGAAATGTCATCTCTCGAAAACACAACCAAAGGTATTAGTTGACTATTGTAATCGTTATCACTGATGGAATGGCGTCTCTCGTAAACAAATCCAAAGGAATTAGTTGACTTTTGTAATCGGTATCAATAATGGAATGTCATCTCTCGTAAACACATCCAAAGTTATTAGTTGACTATTGTAATCGGTATCACTAATGGAATGTAGTCTCTCATAAACACAACCAAAGGTATTAGTTGACTATTGTAATCGGTATCACTAATGGAATTTCGTCTCTCATAAACACATCCATAAGTATTAGTTGACTATTATAATTGGTATCACTAATGGAATGTCGTCTTTCGTAAACACATCCAAAGATATTAGTTGACTATTGTAATTGGTATCACTAATGGTAGATGGTCTCTAGTAAACACATCCAAAGGTATTAGTTGAATATTGTAATCGGTATCACTAATGGAATGTCGTCTCTCAAAAACAATTCCAAAGGTATTAGTCGACTATTATAATTAGTATCACTAATGATAGATGGTCCCTCGTAAACACAACCAAATGTATTAGTTGACTATTGTAATCGGTATCACTAATGGAATGTCATCTCTCGAAAACACAACCAAAGGTATTAGTTGACTATTGTAATCGTTATCACTGATGGAATGGCGTCTCTCGTAAACAAATCCAAAGGAATTAGTTGACTTTTGTAATCGGTATCAATAATGGAATGTCATCTCTCTTAAACACATCCAAAGTTATTAGTTGACTATTGTAATCGGTATCACTAATGGAATGTCGTCTCTCTTAAACACATCCAAAGGTATTAGTTGACTATTGTAATCGGTTCACTAATGGAATGCCGGTTCTCGTAAACACATCCAAAGGTATTAGTTGACTATTGCAATTGGTATCACTAATGGAATGTCGTCTCTCGTAAACACATCCAAAGTTATTAGTTGACTATTGTAATCGGTATCACTAATGGAATGTCGTCTCTCTTAAACACATCCAAAGGTATTAGTTGACTATTGTAATCGGTTCACTAATGGAATGCCGGTTCTCGTAAACACATCCAAAGGTATTAGTTGACTATTGCAATTGGTATCACTAATGGTAGATGGACTTTCGTAAACACATCCAAAGATATTAGTTGACTATTGTAATTGGTATTACTAATGGTAGATGGTCTCTCGTAAACACATCCAAAGGTATTAGTTGACTATTGTAATGGGTATCACTAATGGAATGTCGTCTCTCTTAAACATATCCAAAGGTATTAATTGACTATGATAATCGGAATCACTAATTGTAGATGGTGTCTCGTAAAAACATTTAAAGGTATTAGTTGACTATAGTAATTGGTATCACTAATGGAACGTCGTCTCTTGTAATCACAACCAAAGGTAATAGTTTACGATTGTAGTCGGTATCACCAATGCAATGTCATCTTTCGTAAACACATCTATTGGTATTAGTTGACTAATATAATTGGTATCACTAATGGTAGATGGTCTCTCGTAAACACATCCAAAGATATTAGTTGACTATTGTAATTGGTATCACTAATGGAATGTCGTCTCTCGTAAACACATCCAAAGGTATTAGTTGAGTATTGTAATCGATATCACTAATGGAATGTCGTCTATCGTAAACACGTCCAAAGGTATTAGTTGACTATTGTAATCAGTATCACTAATGGAATGTCGTCTCTCGTAAACACATCCAAAGGTATTAGTTGATTATTTTAATTGGTATCACTAATGGTAGATGGTCTCTCGTAAACTCATCCAAAGGTATTAGTTGACTATCTTATTCGGTATCACTAATGGAATGTCGTCTCTCGTAAACACATCTATTGTTATTAGTTGACTAATATAATTGGTATCACTAATGGTAGATGGTCTCTCGTAAACTCATCCAAAGGTATTAGTTGACTATTGTAATTAGTATCACTAATGCTAGATGGTCTCTCGTAAAAAAATCCAAAGGTATTAGTTGACTATTGTAATTGGTATCACTAATGGTAGATGGTCTCTGGTAACACATCCAAAGGTATTAGTTAATTATTGTAATCAGTATCACTAATGGAATGTCGTTTCTCGTAAACACATCCAAAGGTATTAGTTAACTATCGTAATTAGTATCGCTAATGGAATGTCATCTCTCTTAATCACCACCAAAGGTATTAGTTGACTATTGTTATTGGTATCACTAATGGAATGTCGTCTCTCGTAAACACAACCAAAGGTATTAGTTGACTATTGTAATCGGTATCACTAATGGAATGTCGTCTCTCGTAAACACAACCAAAGGTATTAATTTACTATTGTAATCGGTATCACAAATGGAATGTCGTCTCTCGTAAACACATCCATAACTATTAGTTGACTATTATACTTGGTATCACTAATGGAATGTCGTATTTCGTAAACACATCCAAAGGTATTAGTTGACTATTGTAAGTGGTATCACTAATGGTAGATGGTCTCTCGTAAACACATCCAAATGTATTAGTTGACTATTGTAATCGGTATCACTAATGGAATGTCGTCTCTCGAAAACACATCAAAAGGTATTAGTTGACTATTGTAATTAGTATCACTAATGATAGATGGACTCTCGTAAACACAACCAAAAGTATTAGTTGACTATTGTAATCGATATCACTAATGGAATGTCGTCTCTCGTAAACACATCCAAAGGTATTAGTTGACTATTGTAATCGGTATCACTAATGGAATGTCGTCTCTCATAAACACATCCAAAGTATTAGTTGACTATTATAATTGGTATCACTAATGGAATGTCGTCTCTCGTAAACACATCCAAAGGTATTAGTTGACTATTGTAATTGGTATCACTAATGGTAGATGGTCTCTCGTAAACACATCCAAATGTATTAGTTGACTATTGTAATCGGTATCACTAATGGAATGTCGTCTCTTAAAAACACATCCAAAGGTATTAGTTGACTATTGTAATTAGTATCACTAATGGAATGTGGACTCTCGTAAACACATCCAAAAGTATTAGTTGACTATTGTAATCGGTATCACTAATGGAATGTCGTCTCTCAAAAACATCCCAAAGGTATTAGTTAACTATTGTAATCGGTATCACTAATGGAATGTCGTCTCTTGTAAACACATCCAAAGGTATTAGTTGACTATTATAATTGGTATCACTAATGGAATGTCATCTCTCGTAAACACATCCAAAGGTATTAGTTGACTATTGTAATCGGTATCACTAATGGAATGTCGTCTCTCGTAAACACATCCAAAGGTATTAGTTGACTATTGTAATTGTATCACTAATGGAATGTCGTCTCTCATAAACACATCCAAAAGGTATTAGTTGACTATTTAATTGGTATCACTAATGGAATGATGGTCTAAATAAACACATCCAAAGGTATTAGTTGACTATTGTAATTGGTATCACTAATGGTAGATGGTCTCTCGTAAACACATCCAAAGGTATTAGTTGACTATTGTAATTAGTATCACTAATGGAATGTGGTCTCTCAAAACACATCCAAAGGTATTAGTTGACTATTGTAATTAGTATCACTAATGGTAGATGGTCTCTCAAAAACACAACCAAAAGTATTAGTTGACTATTGTAATCGATATCACTAATGGAATGTCGTCTCTCGTAAACACAACCAAAGGTATTAGTTGACTATTGTAATCGGTATCACTAATGGAATGTCGTCTCTCGTAAACACATCCATAAGTATTAGTTGACTATTATACTTGGTATCACTAATGGAATGTCGTATTTCGTAAACACATCCAAAGGTATTAGTTGACTATTGTAAGTGGTATCACTAATGGTAGATGGTCTCTCGTAAACACATCCAAATGAATTAGTTGACTACTGTAATCGATATCACTAATGGAATGTCGTCTCTCGAAAACACATCAAAAGGTATTAGTTGACTATTGTAATTAGTATCACTAATGATAGATGGACTCTCGTAAACACAACCAAAAGTATTAGTTGACTATTGTAATCGGTATCACTAATGGAATGTCATCTTTCGAAAACACAACCAAAGGTATTAGTTGATTATTGTAATCGTTATCACTGATGGAATGGCGTCTCTCGTAAACAAATCCAAAGGAATTAGTTGACTTTTGTAATCGGTATCAATAATGGAATGTCATCTCTCGTAAACACATCCAAAGTTATTAGTTGACTATTGTAATCGGTATCACTAATGGAATGTAGTCTCTCATAAACACAACCAAAGGTATTAGTTGACTATTGTAATCGGTATCACTAATGGAATGTGGTCTCTCGTAAAACAAATCCAAAGGTATTAGTTGACTATTTTAATTGGTATCACTAATGGAATAGATGGTCTCTCCGTAAACACATCCAAAGGTATTAGTTGACTATTGTAATCGGTATCACTAATGGTAGATGGTCTCTAAATAAACACATCCAAAAGGTATTAGTTGACTATTGTAATTGGTATCACTAATGGAATGTGGTCTCTCAAAAACACATCCAAAGGTATTAGTTGACTATTGTAATTAGTATCACTAATGGATATGTGGTCTCTAAAACACATCCAAAAGTATTAGTTGACTATTGATAATCGGTATCACTAATGGAATGTAGTCTCTAAACACATCCAAAGGTATTAGTTGACTATTGTAATTGGTATCACTAATGGAATGTCATCTCTAAAAACACATCCAAAGGTATTAGTTGACTATTATGTCGTTATCACTAATGGAATGGTCTCTTACAAGAATTAGTTAACTTTTGTAATCGGTATCAATAATGGAATGTCATCTCTAAAAACACATCCAAAAGTTATTAGTTGACTATTGTAATCGGTATCACTAATGGAATGTCGTCTCTCTTAAACACATCCAAAGGTATTAGTTGACTATTGTAATCGGTTCACTAATGGAATGCCGGTTCTCGTAAACACATCCAAAGGTATTAGTTGACTATTGCAATTGGTATCACTAATGGTAGATGGACTTTCGTAAACACATCCAAAGATATTAGTTGACTATTATAATTGGTATCACTAATGGTATATGGTCTCTAAATAAACACATCCAAAGGTATTAGTTGACTATTGTAATGGGTATCACTAATGGAATGTCGTCTCTCTTAAACATATCCAAAGGTATTAATTAACTATGATAATCGGAATCACTAATTGTAGATGGTGTCTCGTAAAAACATTTAAAGGTATTAGTTGACTATAGTAATTGG
>JBBCBC010000252.1:0-52870 GCA_037126765.1 Stenogyne calaminthoides | reverse complement strand
TAACTCAGAGGTCGCTTGCGGGGTATGCCTGGGGAAGATGGCGACAAATACGCCATGTTTAAACAAGGACTTATAAACAAACATATAATAAGGAACTAAATTTTTCTTTATTATAGATAAAAGTGCACAAAGCGCCAGATACAAAAAAGGACTCAAAGGCCGAGCAAAAGAAATAAAACACAACCAAAGTGGGTACGCAGACACCCCTCAAATTCCACAAAGAACACCGCCCCAGACCTATCCTCCTCTCGAAAGTACGACCGTCGCCGATGGTGCTCCCCACCTCCGCCAGTCCCCGCCGCAGATAAGTCATCACTCGCCACCAACTTCTGACTCTCAATCATGATAAGTGCTGTGGACGAATTGAGCCTCTCTTAAAGGACTCACTGGCTGATCGCCCCTATCCGCTCAAGAATTCGCCGCCGGAGAAGGGCGACAAGTCGACTTCCAAAATCGGCCCAAATCACCATCAGAAATAGGACATCTACCGTATGGCACTCACGACAAAGCCTTGAAGTCTCCACCAACACGCGAAGCATTCAGAGGATCACGCTTATCACCGCCTAAGGACGCCCATAAGCGCCGATGTAAGAGAATATCCCGCGCAACGCTATCGAGGTTTCATGGCGCTTCCCTACCATTCGAGCTCGAGATCTCTACCTTTCTTCTCATAGTCGCATCGCTATGTCAAGGGATTCCGCTACTGATGGTTTCCACACGCTCGTGAGTCATTTGCTAATTCGAGACGCGGCTACGATTTCAGAGCGACGTTTTAATCTCTGCTAATTTACAATGCCGCAATATTCCGTCTCCGAGCAACTTTCTTATTTCGACTCTATCTCGAGCCATCATTATTTCCTCCAACTTTTTTTCTCCGTAGACAAGAGCCGAGCAGAATTCCCGTGATCTTTATCATTCTGCTTCGACCACCCGCTGGAGGGCGGTAGACGCTTCGAGAATAGACAGGCGGAGGCAGAGAAGGTTTCTTATTGTTAGAAGAAGCGCTCAGGACGCCCAGCCGACCAAAGACGGGCATCGGCCCTCAATGGAATGTCGATATATCAGCTGGTCGGACTCCCTATTAATCGGGGTATTAATCGAGATAATGGCAATAAAGGAGGGAAATACAATCCCAGAACAAAAATGGCCGATGACTATCGAGGGGCATAACGAAGGGAACATTGTTATCTCAGATCACCGACATCCCATCCAACAGTATGGTCGTCAGAACCTGGCGACTGTGCACAGCGCGCATCATCGACCGAGGCCGTAGCGCCATGATTTCTCCTCGGTGACACTCCCCCCAGCCGTAGATCGAAGAATGATCATCCCGGCGAAAGCACGCGATGAGAGGGGAGCCTCCCCATGGGTCGACAAGCACTTTCCTGCCTTAGTCTTCCGCTGGTCTCGAGCTGGGTCTCGCGTGGGAAGAGTCTTCCAACAGTTCACTCACTCCACCTCATGCGGCCGAGGAGGCAGCTACTGCGGGATCCAAGGCGCCGGTAAATTAAGGTCGGTTTCGGCAGTAAAGCCATCCGGGTCACCGATGGGGGCGGCCACCGACCAAGATAATGGTAGTTACAAAATAAAATGATCACTATTTATTGAACAATACCGCACGTAGCCGAATTTCGTCAACACACGGTATAGCAAACGGCGGTCGCAAGGATATGTTTGCAAACCTCCCTACGCCGCCGTGAGGAAGAGTTGAAAGCCCAACGTGAAGCGGTTCTCGTGATAGTCGAAACAACGCTAATGGGGCGCCTCAAAATCCATTAATCGTTGCCTACAATGTTAGAATCGCGTAATAGTGAAATTAGGATCAGCGATGATGTGGGCTAATATACTTGCTGTAAAACCTTATGAGGAGTTCATTTTTGAAAATTCCAGCACAGGATTCGTAATGGACCTTTGGGACCGCTTGCCATGCTCCCACCAACGAGCTTTCACCAACCGAATCGCCAGCTTTAACCTTATTGACAATGCCCCATACAATCCGGGTGACCGTGGCGATCAAGCATAATGGCCTCTTGACCATATTGAGCCACCAATCCACTCAGTAAAGTTGAACTCCACGGGGTGGGCACCCAGAAGGCCGGTCAGACCGAAAGCACCGTCGCCATGGTCGCCAAGAGATAACCCACCCATTCGTGAGGATCCTGGTCAGCAAGGCCTCAGGCCAAGAGTGGGAGATTGGTCGGATGCAGCTGAAAGCGAGTCTTGCCTCCATCACCGCCTCATGGCGCATCATCCCTTCCTCGTGAGGTCAGTCGACTCCTCCGATCAGATCGTGCACAAAAGAACACATCGCTTTGGAGTCTCAGACTTCACGGTGGGCGACATCCATTGTAGGTGGTCCCCACTGTGTTTTGTGAGGGGCAGAGTTCAGGGAGGGGTGAATAGACTTCAAAAACTTTTTCAAGCAGGGATCGATGCGGATTTGAAGATCACCGATCAGAAATACAATAGTCACTTTTTAGATTGATGTTCAATTCATCGAAAATTCCGAGGCGATCAATTTTGATATCCGGCTGGCTTAACTGAGAGTGAAGCTTGTAACACCCGTGTAGAAAAACCGCTTTTATCAAATCGCATTCTTAAGTCATTAACCCACGACCATAAGGCTAATCCCCGATCGATCATTGTTTGCGTGCATCGAGCTTAACTTATAGAATATATGCAATTTTAAGTTCACGTAGTGAATAGTGTAAAGCAATAACAGTGGGCAAATGCACACAAGATTTTATAGTGGTTCAGATGAAACCCATCTTACGCTCCACTCTTCCCTTAACATGTAAGCACCAACTTAACTAACTGGACTTAGTTTTATATGTTAGTCCAACAACCAACAATGATGTTTATTGAGTTTACCCAACCGAACTAAATCGAAACTGTAATCCCTAGTCTCGAATTAAGCAGAATAAACTTAACCTAACTTTGAGTTCAGGGGTAAAGGTTTGTTAGAAATTTAACCGAAATCTATCCCAAGGTTTATGTAGCCAAATGCTAGTGGATAGATTTCTTGCTAAGAACTATGGGATGAACACTCTAAGAATAATCTTCAAATATGGTGTTCTTCGTTTTGGAGATTTTGGTCAGAAGTTTTTGCTTTACGCAAGTGTCTCCGTGTTGCTTTTCTCACTTTCTTCAAATTAAGATCGATCCCATTTATGTAACTCAAAAATCAAAGAGCCTTTTGAGAGAAATTTAAATTTCGCTTTATTAGGTAGGTCAGAGATATGATTGTGACGTGCTCCGGATTATCGGGCATGGTCGTAGGCATGATTAGCGCTGCTTATGTCCGCAGTGGTTCAATCCCACATTATCTTCGCTTCTTTTGTGGACGTTTCTCCTTCTTTTGAGCGAGGCCAAGACTTCAAAGATTTTGTCCGTTAGATTTACTGATATTCCAGAATATCTTCCGCCTTTGTCCGTGTACCATTTGGTTGACGCCAAAAGGAAATGATTTTGACCGATAACTGGTCACCACCGTAGAGTCTCCCTCGATGCAGCATTGTTCAAGACAATATGCGCACTTCTAACATATAGGTCTTCGTGTCTTCGGTGTCTTCCGACCAGTGACTCGAGCCCTCAAGTAGATTCAACATACTAAGTCTTCGTGTTCTTGAGCTACCGAAGTCTTCTGTGTTTGACCCAGCCTCGTGTTCATCCGAGTCTTCAGTTCATCCGAAGCCCTGCCGAGCCATCGAAGTCTCGTGTTCATCCGAAATTCTTCCGAGTCTTCTCGAAGTCTTTGGTCTTCAACCGATCTTCCGACTTCTTTTTCCTCGACGGTTCTTTCTTCCGATCATCCTGACCTTATCCGGGTCATCCGATATTTCGACTGATTCCATACATATCGAAGCCCTCAATATGGACTCCATTTTTACATCGCCTATCTATACATTTTCACCGGTCATCTTAACTGATTCTAAGTCATCACCACCTAACAAAATCTAATCATTCTATTATAACTTGTTTTGAACTTCCATCAAAACTTAAATACAAATTTCCCAACAATTTCAATTTTTTGACGGAACCAAACACTTAATCGTAAAAAAACAGATACTACTAATAAAATGCAGATAATGAAACGCAAGACATACTTCTAAGACAAAATGAGATGTTGTCTTAGAATCGCAGAGACGAATATTCATTCCGGGATAGGTGTGCATTATAGAATGTCGGAAAAAACGTTCCATCATCCGATTCCGTTATGTCTTCCCTCGTGTACTTTAACATTTGCGTTTTTGGGGATGCCAAAATGCCTTGTACATCCTTTCGCATTAGTTTGTCCAGATCTTCTTTCTATGGATCCCTCCATTTTTCAAAGAAATCCATCAGTAGGCATTCTTGAACTTTACAAGATTCAGCTTTTTTGGTCCTGTCTGGACGCAAAGGTGGAAGGAGTAGTTCAAAAAGGTGAGCTTCGTATTAGTGACATGATTTTCCCTTCTTTCATCATCACCGTAGAAGTCCCATTTTATCGTTTCTAACCGGCCCGAATTCATCATCATTTTAAATTATTTTGATGAATCGAATCTTCCGTGACGCCAGACGCACATAACCATTCCTCTCGACTGATCCCATTCTGCAGAATCTAGCCGCACACAGGGATGTTCTTTAACATGTGGCCGGAAGTGGCATTCTTCTCCCAACTTCCTCCGCTGCGCCTTCGTTTTCCTCTTCGATGTGTTTTATGTTCAACCTTTAGCCTCTCGCTTAACTTCTTCTTTTTGATGGTGGCCTTCTAATTTCTATCATGTTTGCTTTGAACTTGTTCGGAGTCATCCTACTTTTTGTAGAGAATAGTCAAGCCTTGTCTTCCGATCTTCCGCAGCCGCTTTCATCATCTTGCTTTTGCCTTTCTTTTCTCCTAAGAGTCCGCTTCGATTCTTCTTTGTTTTTTCTTCTTTACGCAATTTCTTAATGGTAGTTCAAGCGTTCTTGGCCCGATCATCAATTTCCATTCTTTTCTCGCATTTAACGGCTAGAAAAATCTTCAATTCACGACTCGCAATAACTCCTTGAAAGAACAATTTTTCACAAGGATCTTTGTTATTTTGCTCCACAGCTTTTTTTACTTTTAGAACGCAGATCAATAGGATGGAGGGTCAAATGACATGCGGTTTCGGGTAGAGATGAAGTTGTTACCAACTCGTTCTGCTTTTTTCTTTTATTTTTTATTTTTCCCCTTTGGTTTTATCAAAAGAGGTCAGGACATCCCGCGTTCGTGAAAGCAATGAATTGCCGCGGAGATCTCCCTCCGAAATTCCCGACAACAAGAGTGAGTGATCTGAATCTGCGGGCGTATAAAAGCAGTTTCAAGAAGCGCCCGAGAGTAACTTCGGCGTCCTGCCTTGCCGTGTCATAGTTTACAAAAATGTTTCAACCCATATCCATGTGGTCAGCGGGCTTTTCCCAAGATGCCCCATATTTTCCAATAGTAACTGCGGTTCGATTGAAATGTCTATCTAAACTTTGGAGTTTGTTCTGATCGAGATTGAGCCGCAAAGAGGGTTAACTAGTTGCATTACTTCTCGCAGAGGATGGCATTATGCATCCTAACCGATTTGACTTTCTTTCTTCTCGTCTAGTTTTGCTTTGCTTCTTCAAATCGCCGCATCGATTCCGCGAATAACAAGGAATTTGTCTTCAATAGTAGTCTTGATCCCATCATGAATCTTCGTGAATAAAAGATCTAGGTATCGAGAGCTCATCGAAAGGTACCGGGTCGATGTCAAGTTTCGCCATCGTCAGGTCTCATCTGGCAGACCCATTCTCGGGTTCATCACAGCCTCCCCATGATCCAGAGGGAGGTTGAACGATTTCTCCCCTCACATCGCTAATTAACCTTTCGAATCAACCATCCGAGGTCATCATCGATGCCAATTCAATGTAAGCCTAATCCCAAAGATTGCTAAAGATTTCAACCCAAGTCTACAAAGAAATCGATCCGAGTTGTCATGAGAATTAGAAATTCTTCAATGTTTTTCAAATTGATATCCTCCGAACACAATCTCTTTCATTTGTTGTTGGATGCCGATGTTGATCCAATTCAGCATAGATCCGTGCCAGATACTCCTTGATCTCGTCAGCTTTCATTATCCTTATGATGGGGCTTTCCGGAGTGTGAAGCAAGCACGGTTCTCGTGTTGAAGGGATTATGAGATGGACACCGCTTGCCTGATCTCTCGTGTTCTGTGACTTGATTGAGATTGATATTTGTGGTTCACAGTTCATTTTTAGCGTATGGAGGGTGTGTTCACCGTAACAGTATTGATTGGTGGTGTGGGAGATCCTGCGATCCGGAGAGGGTGAGGGTGAGGGGGAGAAGGTTTCTTAGGGGGAGAGGGTGGTGGTGATGATTTTGAGGAGGGTGATGGGTGATTTGAAGAAGGGCGCTGGCGATCTTTGTTTCTTGAGAGGCAGAGAATCGATGGTGATTCTTCCTCGATTGCCCACTTTTTGTCCCTCCTGGCTGCATTTCTCCCTTCCGCCGCGATCATTTGCTCTTCCCTTTCTTATCAGCAAGGCCTGGAAGGACCGACATCTCCTTCTTCGATTCCACTTGTATCAGATCCTCCGCTCGCTAACTTGTCAAGCGTAACTTGGAGCAGCTTCTTTCGCAGAGTGTCACTCTTTCTCGATGCTTTCCGCCGAAAGATCCGGGTTTCGCCAGATCCTTCCTCTTCATCCTTTTTCCGAATGGTCGCTCCTCGCGTAGAAGATGCAATGTTATATTTTCCTTCTTTTCTCCCTGGGTTTGGGCATATAAGAGTCGATCTTCATCGATTGTCTCTGTAGTGGACTCATCCTCGCTCAATACGGCCTTTGTACTTTGCTTCGATATATCTTTTGCTCCATTCTCATTCCATTCATATAGTTCTGCGGGGGCAGTTTTATCCGAGAGAATGATTGAGATTTTTGTATGAAGGAGCACTTGGAAGATAAGCACACCACATTGCTTCGGGTCATTAACTTTCCCGTCTTTCCTCACCATTTGACCATACCCAAATCAATCTATATCCGGTCTTTCTTTTTATTATCAGCCATGACGACATCTTTTATAGGAAGTGACAAGATCAAGATCAGAAGTTGAGCACATGATCACCTTCCGAACGATCTCGCCGGAGCAATATTTCCTCTTCAGACAGAGGCTTGACGCTTGTTGTGTTCTCCTTGTTTGCGTCTCAATAACTCCGGCTTCAAGAAATTATTTTCTACATCATCGGTAGGTCTCCTCGATTGATGCTTCCCTCAAGTTAGGCCGAATATCCTCCGAGATCGCATTCGACATCAGATTTCTAGTCCACCAACCAAGAAATCAGCCAAAGATCAATGTCTTCATCCCTTCCAGATTGTATAAAAACCCTGTGGCTTCAATGGCGGGAATCCATGTTCACGTGCAGAGTAACATCGTTTCTAAATTTCACACGCCTAGCACTGCACTTCCCAAAGGATTCAGATCTAAGGTGATGGTGAATACTACATACTTCTCATCAATGATGTCTTTCTTCATCGATGCAAAGTTGCGTAATCCTTTTTTCTTGGCCCTACGGAACAAGATATGCCATTTCGTAGGATATGCAAATTGATGTTTAGTTCGAAAAGATATTTCAATAAATTCAAATAAACCAAGAATCTAAGTATCAATTTAGCAAGTAAGTGTTATAGATCTTATAAAATTATAAAACATATCATCACATCATGTAAACCTAGGTAATATAAGAATTCAAATAATGCAAGATATAAACGAGAAATTACCGTAAATTGATTCGAGGTTTTGAGAAATCGAAAAAGTAGAATCAATTGATTTTGAAGTAATTCTTCCAAGATTATGAAAGTTTTGATCTTTTTAAGAGCTTTGAGAAGACGGTAGTGGAAAGAAGTTTTCCGAGAAAGATTTGATTTTATAGAATACGAGGAAAACCTTTGCACAACTTTCCAAAGTACTCAAGATCCGTTTTGAAATCGGGTCGAGATTAATTTACCAAAAGTATTTTGATCGCACCCGTTGAGAAAAGTAGTCTTCTCGTATTTCGACTTAAAATTCGAATAAAACGATTAATAACACATTCCCAAGTCCGTGATTAAAAGTTTTGCAATGCATGCGCTAAAAGTGAAAAACAGAGTAAAAACTAATTTATTTAAATAACGATATAAGAAGTTCGTGTAAGGGATAAATAAGAGAACGATTCGATCGATGATATTGTAATCAACCGCTACCATCGGATCCGATTCGTACTTGTTGACCCATACGATGGTAGCCTTATGCATTTCCCAACAATATTCCACTAACCGACCGATTCTTGCTTGAAACACTTTTGTCACTTATCCGATCCACTTATCCGATACTTTTATTTGATACTTTTATCTTCAATCTTTCTTCTAATCACCAAGATTTACTATGCACCGGTTCACTCCCGCCAAAACATTTACTTCGGAGTCAAAAGTCGCCGATTCCCAAATCCACATGATGGACATTCCATAATAATGGGTATGATACGCCAGATTACTCACACAAAAACTCATCCAACCATTAGCCAAGGTTCCTTACGCGTTGTCGGCGCAAATTTCTTTAAGGTCTTCCGATAAAATAAATTTGCATTTATACCCCTAATTTCCTTTCTATAAATTAGCCTTCGTGATTAGGCAAACAACACAACATAAACCATTCATCTTCTTTAAAGATATACTTCGTGGCTTTTTCCGATGAAGTTCTTTATTTCCGGTGAAACTTCTAGTGAAAAACCTTTAACCCTTTTCCAATGAATTCAAATTCTCAAATCAACCATGTGTGTTCCTTCACACACCTGCCGCCATCTAAGATTACACATACGATCAATGCGTTTTCTTACCACTATGGATACGACTGATCTGCTTAAATGAGAGAAGGCACTTCTCCTAATCAGATGCACCTTTGTGCGCTTATCGAGATGATGAATTAGCATCAACAGACTCAGTCAAAACAAAACATGAGTTTGGTATACGATCCGTGTATCAAACTAATATTTGCATGTGACACTAGTGTCTTTTGGTCCTCGGACCAAAACCTCAGGGTAATCAACCCATTTAACAAATTGGAGAGCCCATTGATTTTAGGTCTCCGTGGCTCTAGCTTAAAGATCCTTCAAGGCCCGCCTCGCGCCCTCACTTCAAGGCTCTAAGAGTGGCTGTGATTCTAGAAGCTTCTCCTCACTGGTTGAGAAAACGAGAAAGCACTCCCTAAAAATCTCTCTCTCCTTCCCCACTTTTGGGTTTTAGGTTTATGGTTTATGTACCTCCGTCTTCAGATTTGTACTTGTAATACCACTTGAAGATAGCTTGTAGGTAGCTTGTGATATCACTTGTAACTTGTAAATCAACTGGTCCTTATCAATGAAAAATTTTGTTATTTCATTGTTCAGCTTTTCCCACTTTATGTGATTTATAGCTTTAAACTTGTAATGACTTGTTTATTTATCGCAGCCTTTTAATCGACTTATAAAGTAATCTTTCCAACTGACCGGCCTCTTTAACCGGATATATATCTTGAACCGGTTCGGCTTTTGTCTAAACTTCAGATCATCTACTTGTCTCGACTTCTTCGATTCCGCTTCCTTATCCGCACTTCAGATCGGCATTTGTCCGACTTTTTGATCCGGGCCTTTATCTCAACTTCGACGGGCCTCGTTTAAAGTCGTCGACCGGGCTTGAGATTCCTAACTCAACCGATTCCCTCTTAACTCCGTTAGTCTTTTAACTAACTGGGTTCTTGAGATCAGTCCACCAACCATTTCGTGCACTTTCTTCGAGATCTAAGCCCTAGCTCGCTGTATAATTCTTCAATCGATCTCACAAGCGCTTAGTTAAAATATCGTTTCCGCCCGGCCAATATGGATCTTTTTTTCCATTCGATATTCTTCTTTTCAACGCGATCTCTAATAAAATGGTGTGTCCGACATCCACGTGTTTACATCTTCATAGAGAACAATGATTCTTTAAGTGATTGAAATAGCACTATTATCGCCATGCATTATAGGTACGCTTTAGCTATGATGTTGTAATCCCTTAGTCGCCGATTTAGCTGTGAGCGGGGGCTGGGAACAATACCGCAGCCCATATATTCTCGGCTTCAAGAGTAGACGCCGTGAATCGGGATGTCTCCGCTTTTCAAAATTAAGAGATCATTTATTTCCCGTAAACCCATTTGAACTCCGAGGGTTGATTGCCGATTCGCAACCTCCGTGAATCGTAATCGTATTACCCACTAAGCTCTAGATTACCATCTCACGGGTAGAATAAACCGAGGTTTATCGGCTCCCTTCGATACTTGAGAATCCCGCTTAGGCGCTTTTCAGTGGCTTTGCATCGATTTGCTTGAAATCCGCACATACACCTATCGCAAAAGTGATATCCGGTCTGTTGGCAAATGATATAGTAGGATCCAATGAGAGCCCTATATTCTTCTCGATTAGTTTTCCCGACCGTCCTCATCTTGATCCATCTTGAAACCGGTCATCATGGGAATTATGGCTTCCTTACAATGTTGAACTCCAAACTTGGCCAGTAGATTCTTTTGTGTACTTCGCCCGCGCATGAATATCCCTTCAGACTTTGACTTGTAAACCCGTAAAGTAACTAATCCGATCCATCATGGACATCTCAACTTCCTCAGATCAATTTGTCAACTTCTCACACGCCTTCTGTTGGGAGATCCAAGATGATGTCGCCCATGTAAATCAACCATCGCAATATCTTCTCCATCTTCTATTCGGTCAGGTCTGTCCCACTATTCCTTTAGTGAATCCACCGCCTATCAAGAATCGAGAGAGTGTATCATACCAAGCTCGAGGAGTTTGTTTTGGTTATAAAGAGTTTTTTTTTAAATGGTACACTTGGTTGCCTTTTTTCAAAGCCCCTGAGGTTGTTCAACATAAACTTCCTCTCGCTAGTACCCCATTTAAGAATGCACTTTTACGCCCATCCGATACACAATGAACCCTCTCAGGGCAAAGATATGCCGAAATAACCATCGGTTTTTAAAGAAGCGACCGTGCAAAAGTCTCATCATAATCAATTCTTCCGACAGAATATCCCTTAGCAACAAGTCTTGCCTTTATTCCCGGTTATGACATTATTCTCATCTCTTTGTTCTCAATACCCACTTCGCAATCAATCACGCTTCGATGATGGCTGGTCTGGCACAACCGCTTCCAAACTTGATTCCTCTCAAACTGCTCCAAATTCTCCTCTTTTGGCTAGAATCCAAATTTTAGGCCTTGTAGAGCTTCCATCAGAAGTTGGTTCCTTCAAAGATGATAACAACAAAGATATGGCACTTTCACCAACTGATGTTTAGTTTCGACTTATCGATGGGTCTCTCCATAATCGATCGCTTGATGACCGGTAATCCGTGTCCTTCTACTCGACGGCGCTTCATTTGGAGAACATCATCCATTTCGATAGTAGTTCATTACTACGATTGGGAGGGTGCGTAATTATAATCCACTTGATAAGAACACGTCTCACCGATGTTGACCCATCATGTGCCGATGTCCGTCAGAGGAATCCTCAGAGTTCCCCCAACCGTATGAGTTCGGGCCGATATCGCCTCAACAGACATCCTTTTTTCACCGACATACCAGCGCATTTTTAGGTCTCGATTGACCAAGAATCGCCAAGATCAAGTTCTCAGATATACAAATCGCTACGGTTTAGCTTTTTCTTTCTTTGATACTTAATGATCCATTTTTTTGTGTATCGTAGCGGTTGATTTGGTATGGCTTGTTCTCGAGGCAGCTTTTCTCTTGTTCAAGATGTCTTATCAAAGACTATATGGGTGTTTCTTCCACAACTAGGTTCGCTTGTTGTAAACCCCGAAGCCTTGGTCGACGAGGAATATCCTAAGAATATACCCCTCATCCGACTTGGCCTCAAAAGTCTTCAACCCGACTTTTTCCCATTGTTGTGAATGAACACTTGTACCTCAAAAAACACGGAAGTAAGAAACACGAGGTATTCTGCCTTCCACGCTCATAGGGTGTTTTGGCGAGTCTTAGTCGAGAACATCTGCTTCCGGGAGCAAGTATGGATTGACGGCTTCCGCCTAAACGGCTTGGTGTCGATGTTCACCTAACATAGTGCGCGAAGCAGCCTTCCTTTAGAGTTCCCTTCTTTCTCCGCTTCGCTTACTCCATTTTGTTGTATGCGTTTTGCAATGACACGCTTGTGTTGTATACCAAACTCGGCAAAAATCAAGAATAAAAGAATTCAGAAATCTCAGATTTTATCTCGACATGATTTGTACTATGTCACACCCTTTCGCTTTGTAGTTTCTGAGCAGCTCGGGTATCTTTGTCGCTGTCTTCGCTTTTTCTTGTATAAGAAAATAACCTGTAAACTTAGAATAATCATCCACGATTACCGTAGTATATTTGCATCCACCGAGATCGACCGTGTAATCGGGTCCAAATAGATCCATATGGCGAAAGCAATATTTCATCGATGTCGTCCGTATTCCTTGAATGAAGCTTAACTTGTTTTTTCCTTCCACATGCAAAGACATGTCCGATCCTTTCGAGAATACTTCATTCGAAGTCCTCAACCAAAGGGGTACTTATGCTATCTTGTTAAGAGTCTTGAAGTTCGATGACTCATTCTTTTTTGCCGCAGAGCCAATCGCTACTTTTGGAACTCTTAACAATTACATGCATTTCTTGGGCAAACCGCTCTAAATCACCGTAGAGATCGCGGCCTTTCCTTGAACCAGTTAGCAAGATTTGTTGAGTAGCTCGATTTCTAATCGCATTCTTGTCACCGAGAACTCAACGTCAATCCGGTTGTGTCAGAATTGTGATACTGATAGTAGATTGTGCTTTTAATCCTTCGACATACGAGACCCCGCCATTTGTACATCATCATTCTCTAAGGTTCAATCCCTTTGGTAAACCAAAGTTATCATCACCGAAGAAAGACACGCTGGCCTTCTTGTTCTTTGTAAGAGCTAAGAGATGTTTGCTTCCAAATATGTGCCTTTGAGCATCCACTATCGATGTACCAGATAGTTGCTTGTACACCTCCTTTGTTGGCCGCCCCACGCCAACCCCTAATCGAATCAGCTTTTGGTATTCTTTGAATTGGGTCCTGAGGGTTAGTAAGGATTTAGGATCCACACAAACAGGCACTTCTATTGTAATCGATAGGATCGTATAGGCCCCGATTTGTCTCCCATATACACATCAACATAATCATACGCCTCTTTATATGCTTTCGATTTGTATGATTATTCGTAAGCAGCCTTTGGGTGAATCCTAAGCCTTTGGGATTTTTTCTTTTATATTTTGTCTTCCTTTAACCCAAATAAGCTCAAAAAGAAACTCTAGGTCTCGGGTTATAAGGTAGGTACGATCGCTACAATTAAAAGATTTATATCTCTTGGCATAGATGGTCTTGCGCTACCCATAGCTTGCTTATTATGCAGTCGACCGATCGGGTCTCAGACAGATTTCCTTTTTGCGTTATCTCTTCGACACCTAATCCGATCAAAGTTGAGGGTTTCTTCAACCGAATCAACTCTTCTCTGATTCTCGGCCGATGCTTAATCGCCAGGGGTCCATTGCCTTTTCTCGACAGGGCACTTGCCTTATTTGCTCAAAGTGTCTCTTTCCCTTATCGATACATGTTTAGCTTTTTTGTGTATCTTTGTCGAGACTCATTTGATTACACCCTTCAAGTGAACCAAACGGGGCTTTTGAGGATGAGAAGGGTTCTCATACCCATTCTTCTTGTTAGTTGGCGCTCAAAATAGGTGTTCATATCTTGAACGTGTTTTTGATGACTTTGTGAAAACCTCTATTTTCTTGTGCAAACTATCCTCAAGAGATTTTAGACTCTCATGTAGTTTTAATAGCTCATCAAATCCTAAATTTTGTAGATTTTTGAAATCATCACTTGATGTTTGTTGATTGCCAGTCGATCTTTGATCTCGCTTCCCCGATCGAAGATTTAACCTTCTAACGCTAAGTTCCTCGCTACCTTTCTCGAGCAGCTTTCAATCGATTTCGGGCAACCGCATCGACAGCCGTTTTTTTTAACAAGTCGACATTTTCGATTAAAGCTTGTCATTTTCAGCCCACTATTGTATGAGTGTTCATCGTGATCGAGAGAGATCATCAAGCAAATTGCCAGTAGTAGAGCCGCAATCAATCTCCAAAGTTGGTGCTAATAATACCGTGGTGAAATTGGAAAAAGTAGAAGGTTTGAGGTTACTTTCATTGGTCTTCCTCCCCGCCATCAGCAGATTTCATCGCCATCTCAAGAGAATATCGATCTCATGGTCGAAGAAAACATTTGCATTTGCTTATCGTGATTTAAATTCTTCTACGATGAGTAAATTTAATCCTCGTATGCGATAGGAATCATCAATTCTCGGCGTGTCGCGAACCATTGCTTTTCTGCTCAAGCGTGAGCTTTCTTTTGTTCCGCTTTCTTCTTTTCTCCGGGAGTCGCCCGGCAATGAGTCAGAAGGACCGTTTCGCCAGCTTGAAGATGATCCACGATCCACGTAACTTCCTCTCGCCAGAGACACTTTGTCCTGTAGATCCGTCAGTTGACTTTTCGATTTCTTCGTCAGAACTCCTTCTCCTTCTCATTATCTTATCTCTTCGCCCCGACCGATCATCTTTTTATCTTCTCTTCAGGATCCTTCGTCATCGATCTATTCCTTTCTAGTGATCTCATTAGTTGGCCTCATGTTCCTTTTGTCTTGATAATCCTTGTAGAATCTGTGGATACTTACCGAAATGAATATTTGATCTTTCAAGTTTCGCAAGTAAAGAGATCCTGCTCACTGCTTATGATGTTTCCAACAGTTCAGCCGGCCTTTTGATCTGCTTGTTGGTTGCTTTGAATGCAACCGGATTAGATGTGGAGGTTGAGGCTTCAAAGAAAGCGCCTCGCTTTCATCCGCTTGCCCCTCTTTCGATTAAGTCGAACTCACGGGCTTTTAAGGCTTGGGAATAAGTTTCCACTGCTTCATCTTTGAAATGTTTACAATCCTTGATTACCGTGGACTTTCATGTCCCATTTCTTGGTGAGAGATCTTAAGATCTTATAATTGATGTCTTTGTCCCACATCTCTTCCAAGTTCTCGTAGCTTATTTATCGACATGGTGATCCTCCCATCGAGCTCGTTGATGGTCCTTCATGGCAACATTTTGAGCTTTTCGAACTTCACCACCTTTGTAAATTTTGTAGTCAAGGCCTTTTGATCTCGACCATTTTTCAGATATCTCAAAGCAAAGAGTATCCCACATTTGTTTCAATATGGAGATACTTTATCTTCTTTTTGGTGACTTTATCCATCGCCTTCATGATTATATGCCCTCGGGCGTATCAGATTCAGAGTATACACCTTTTTTTCTTCTCGCATCCATCGAGCCGACTTTTTCAACAAGACTTCCGTGCATGATCTCGATCTCTCCAACCGCCGGGTTGTCATGATATATGATGATGGGTCCTCGCTCAACGACTTCCATCATTCTCCGCTTATTGATCCTGTGATGGTTGCATATGTATATAGTCCAACTGATACTCATCAATTGAAAACTTAGGCAAAATCATGATACATACCCGAGGTATTATCCATGCCGAGTGATTTTGAAAACGTAATGAGTTTTGGAAAACAGTTTTTCAAGATTTGTTCAAAAGACCACAAAGATTCTTCCTCAAGAATCGATGATACCAAAGCCGCTGGTCTCAGAGAACCACCGCCTCGACGATACCACTTGTAGGTCCTGAACGGGTTTTAGGAGGGCAGGTTTAGAGGGGAGGGGTGAATAGATCTTCAAACTTTTCGTATGGATCGTGTGATTTTCAGATTGGTTCGATCAGAGTGCTAGTGAGTCAACTTGGGACTTAGTTTTACGTGTTAGTCCAACACCAACATATGTTTATATGAGTTCACACTAATCGAACCGTAAATCGTAAAACTAGAATCCCTAGTCCCGAATTCCGCGGTAAATAAACTTAACCTAACTTTGAGTTTGGGGTAAAGGTTTGTTAGAATTCCAATCGAAATTATCCTAAGGGTTTATGTAGCCAAATGCTAGTGGATAGATTTCTTGGTAAGAACTATGGGATGAACACTCTAAGAATAATTTTCAAATATGGTGTTCTTCGAAATTTAGATTTTGGTCAGAAGTTTTTGCTTTTTTTGCGTTCCTTGTTCGTTTTTGTTTTCTTCAATTTTGAAGATCGATCCCATTTTATAGACCTTGAAATCAAAGAGCCGCTTGGAGAGCATTTTGAATTAAGTGACATGATTAGCGCCATTTATGTCCGGCAAAGATCAATCCCGATTATCGCCTCTTTTTGTGCACGCGCTTTCGCTTGCGTGATACGCACTTCAAGATTTGTTCGTTAGACGACTGATATTCCTTTTGTAGAATATTCATCTTGTCCGTGTACCATTTGGTTGACGCCAAAAGTAGGAACGATTTGATCGTATAATCGATCGGGTTACCTTGTAGAGTCTTCGATGCAGATTGTCTTAGCACAATATGCACCGGGTTGATATAGGTCTTCGTGTCTTCGGTAGTCATCCTCGATTCTTCAGTGACTCCGAGCCCCGCGTATCCAACATACCGAAGCCTTCGTGTTTGTTAATCGAAGTCTTCAGTTTATCCGAAGTCTCGTGTTCATCCGAAGTCTCGTGTTCATCCGAAGTCTTCGTGTTTGTTAATGAGTCTTCGTGTTCATCCGAGTCTTCAGTTCGTTCTTCCGAGTCTTCGTCTTTTGTCTTCACCGATCTTCTCGACTTTTTTCTTCCGATTTGTTCTAGCCTTCTCGATCATCCGACCTTATCCGGGTCATCCGACACTTCGACTGACCTATACATATTGAGTTCCCCCTCAATATGTGATTTATCTTTACATCAGCTATATATACATTTTAGCTAGTCATCTTAATATGATTCTAAGTCATCAAATACCTAATTGTGTCCGATCGGTCCTATTACAACTTGTTTTGAACTTCCATCAAAACTTAAATACAAATTTCCCAACACAGATCGCCTTTGGTCACACTTAATTTAACGATACTTCTTAATTTATATAAAGTTATCGACTCGTCCTCGACGTAATCTCGGGCGGAATGGGTCATGATATTCGAGACCGTCTCGATAAGCTTTGATAGTCGGCTAAATCCTCTGATGGTCACGATCACGATAAACGGAAGGTTCCAGATCTCATCCGCGACAGAACCATATGAGCCACGGCCCCATCGAACTTCGTTCATGGGTCAAAGTACCTGTGTCCGGGCGAGATTCATACATGTCAAAATCCGAAAGATTTCCATCGCCCCACGACGACCTATATCCCCATAGGGTCGCCACCACCAGTAGCATCGAGGATAAACCCCCCAATCCCGGAGATGAAGAAGCATTCCCCATCCCCTGCATCCAACATCACTAACAACTAAGAAGAACGAAAGAGGAAGTCGAGATGGACAAACGACAATCGCAGAAGGTCGGAGTACGGAATCGCTGCATCTGGCGCCAGAGGAACAATGACACGAAATTATCTGAAAAAGAGAGAGGCCCCCTTTTTATAATAGCCAGGGGGTTCAAGATGCAATTACGACGATTCTAAAGGACGATATCCGCAAAATCCAAAAAGTGGGGGAGCGCGGCGCACGCCATCATCATTGTTCTCAAGACGACAAGTCATCCGACACGATCTCGAGGCAACGATTGGTTACCCGACAAAGCGGGCCACCATCGACACGCTTTCAGATCAAGAGGATGGATCCAGTCAACCAACCCACCATCTCATCGACAACTTTGGGGGCAATTGTTGTACCCATCTCTATGGAGCCATCAAGAATGTAGATGATGACGCCACTGTGAAGGACCGGCAATGGTTTTGCCTTCGCCACGCATGAGGGCTTACCTATGGGCACGGGAAGTACTGTGACATGGCTACCATCGAGGGCAAGAGGCTAACATGGAAAGAATCCGGTGAGAAGCGAAAGTGGATTCTTCGGGTTCCAAGTATGAAAGCAGATCCGTGAGGCACTTTATTCTCGCCTCAAATCAAGGAACCACCTTCCCAGCAAGAAAAACCCTAGAGGGCCAAGAAAGCAAAGCCCATCACTTAATAGAAACCCTAGGTGGATCTTATAAATACCTCAAAGAGATTCATTGTAAGAAGAGGAAAACTTGGAGAATAGGCAAGATATTATAGTAAAATTATTGCTTGGTATTGCCCCCGAACGTAGCCTTATCGACTAACCGGTCACCAAATTTGCTTCTTATTCTTTGCTCTTATATGATTGATTGTCATTATCATATTTTAGAGTGATTGTTCAGACGTTAGATAAGTTCTGATCGCAACATGTTTTAAATTTTAAAATTTTAATTGGTCAAACACTTTACAACCGCATTATAACCGCCTAGTAGGCGGCGCCTGGTAATTGTTTGACCATATTAATGTTTGGGTAGACGGCACCCATATAAGTGTTAGTCCGCAATTCATGTTTGGGTAGACTACCGATAATTGCTCGCAAGCGTGATGTAGATTAACATGCCGATCTTGATTAAGCAATTAATACCCCGCCTTTTAAAAAGATCCTCACTAAAATATGATTTTTCATTAAATTGAACGATGCCTTCCATCAAAATTAATAGTAAACCGGAGATTTCATTCCAATGAGTATTTAAGGCCCAAGTCTTTGCTCGTTATCTTCATCTAACGGGACTATTATAGACACACGCTGTTACCACTTGGTGGTTAGAATTGATCCTGACTTTGTTTCACCAAAATTTGCCAGTGAAACGAAAGTCAAGGCATCCCGCTGAACTAGGTTCAATCAACTAGAATTGCATTTTGCAATCGGTTTAGAGACCTACCATTTATGCTATTGCGCAATCAGCCCAAGCAGATATTGTAATAAGAGGAATGTGATCCTAGTCCATTATGATTTATATTGATATAAATTCGTATTCTTCCGGCGAGGTCGCTGGAATATGTGAAAATAATGAGACAAAATAAATTTGAAAGGCCATGTTTATTTTGATTGTTGAATATTGATCATAGAAATCGTGTGTTTTAATTCCCATTTTATTTATTTCTAGGATTGTTGAAATGAATAACTTATCAATCGAGAAGCATTTTGAAAACGAACAAATTGGTGCGGGCCAAATTTTTTCGACCGCAATCAAACTCCTGCGCTTGGTGCTTAGGGCAAGAAAAGATCGAGTACGTATAGACACGCCAATCCCCGCGCCACCCTGTGCAGAGGCTGCATCAAGAAGCCGAGGCGTTGACGCCGGAAAGCATCAAGATGATGCTTCCTGTGCTCAAGAAGAGGTTCCTGATGAATCCTGAAGTTGAAGGCAAATATGAGAGGATGCTTCCCTTTAACATGATCAAGCATCCGGGCGATCTCTTTTTGATTCTCGATCTGCCCAGATTTATGAAGTGATGAGAGATCCGCTTTTAGATGTCGGATGTCCGGGCGAGGAAGGTTTCTCATGTGTTGAAGATGATAGGGCTAATCGAGAAACTTGCTCTGCTAAGCATTGAGCTCAAAAATCAACGCTGTTGTTTATGCCATTCTTTAGCCATTTCCTCATTCATATTCGAAGTTTCAGAGTAAACTCTAATATGAATAAGCATTTGAACACTATGCCCGGCTGCATAACATGCTAAAGACCTTTGAGTCTTCCACCGCTAAGGAAAAACCCGCGGCTCATGGTGAGGCATATACTTTTCTCGCCTCCCAAAGGAAAGAAGTTGTCAAGGGCAAGGCAAAAGAAAGCGCTCTAGTTCTAACTTCCTTAATCCCAAAGGTGGAATTCAAAAGAAGGAGAGGGTGGATTATGATGTATGCCCTATCGCAAAGGCATGGGCATTGAAGAAGGATCAAAGGTTCTAGCAAATTTAAAAGAAGGCACAAGGCTCTTCAAATCGGAATAGGTATGTTTATTATCAGATAAATATGTCCACAAACGATACTAATTGTTGGGTATTAGATACCGGTTGTGGCTCACACATTTGTACTAATGTGCGTGGTCTCAAGCATAGCAGGTAGTTAGGGTGTGTGAAGTCGCCTCTACACGCTGGGAATGGAGCAAAGAGTTGTCACTTAACGTGTTGGCATTTATGTTTTTTAGACTTACCATCTGTTTTTGATTTGAACTAAATAATTGTTATTTTGTTCCTTCTATTACTCGCAACATTATTTATATTCCGATGTTAGACATTGAAGGGTTTTCTTCCATTTTGCAAATAATAACCAAGTATTTTTCGCTTAATGGTGATGTTTATGGAAATGCCTTTTATCGAACGGTTTATATTTGTCAGATTGTGACATGATATTCTTAATATACAAAAACAAACGACTCAAACTTAGTAATCATGAAAAACCCGATTTACTTGTGGCATTGTAGGCTTGGTCATGCAAATGAGAATGTGATTGCAAGGTTAAGAAAGTTAGACTACTTAACCCCATCTCGACTTTCGAGTCTTATGAAATTCGTGAATCTGCCTCAAGGGCAAGATGACCAACAAACCCTTTTTCTCGGGAAAGGATTCGTACAAAGAAGTTCTAGAGTCGATCCATTGCTGATGTCTGGGGACCACCGCCCACTCTAGTTTGTAACTTCGGCCTACTTCATCACTTTTATCGACGACAAGATACGGATACGCAGTATCTTATGAAACACAAATCAATCTTTTGAGAAATTCAAGGAGTTCAAAGTCAAGAGAGAAGCAACTTGGTAAGAGTATAAAGACTCTTCGACGATCGAGGAGGTGAATACCTTAGCCACGAAGTTCATGGATTACTTGAAGTTACATGGAATCCAATCACAATGGACTCCCTTAACACCACGTATGAACCGAGTATCCAAGAGATGAGAAACCAACCTTGTTAGACATGGTAAGGTCCATGATGAGCTTTTTTCTTCTCTCCCTACATTCTTATGGGGATACGTGTTACAAACCCTCAATATACATTTTCCGAATAGGATTCCATCCAAATCAACTGAACATACGCCTATATGAACTATGGTGGCAAAGAAGTCAACTTTTTCACATATCAAAACGGGGGCCCTCGCTAACTGTGAAAAAGATGATCACCGATAAATTGAACTAAAGGTGAAAAGGCTTACCTTTGTGGATATCCTAAAGAAACTAGAGGATATTATTTCTATCTACCCGGAGAAACAAACGATAATTATGTTTTGTGCAAAGCTAGGTTCCTCGAAGAAGACTATGTCTTCGGGCGACCAAAGCCCTAAGAAGATAGAACTTGAAGAAACTCAAGAACCACAAGATAATTCAAGAGATCGACACCTTGTCAAAGAACGCGACAAGGAATCAAAATGGAGCATTCAAGAACACACGGTGGAAGTTTATCACTTAGTGATCTTTTTTCCAAAATGGGGGAGAGTAATTGAGTTGTATTGCTTTCTCAACAATGCACTCCAAGTGGGTCAATGAGAACAAAGATAGTTCAAACTTCCTAAGAGGCATTAAAAAGTGTTGCTTTGAGGACTCTCCCACATTGATGAAATCGATGCACCACAAAATTTTCACGATCGTAACGTATGTACCGCGACAACCACACCCCAGAACTAGGGTTCGTGAATCCACCCACTAGGTATTATGGTTTCTCATAGAGGAACATGATGACGGGAGATCCTTGATAAAGACGATCCTAGAACTTAATGACTTAGAGAAGTGGCATGAAGCCATGAAATCCAAGATGGACTCGACATGTACACAAATCAAGTCTGACTTGGTTGAATCGCTAAAAGGGTAAAACCCATAGGTTGTAAACGGGTCTACAAGCCGAAGACCGATGCAAATGGCAAGGTACAAACCTACAAGGCTAGGTTGGTAGCAAGGTTATAGTCAACCTTGAAGGCATTGACTATGATGAGACTTTTCACCCGCTGCAAGATCAAGTTCATTCAATTTTATTTATCAGAAGAAAGACATTGTAGATTATGAGATTTGGCGATGGATGCCAAAATGCCTTCCTCAATGGAAACATTGATAAGAGGTGTTTATGACTCAACCGAAGGTTTTGTATCTAGGCCAAAATCTAATCTTGTGTGCAAGCTCAAACGGTCCATTTATGGATTAAAGCAAGCTTCTAAAAGTTGAATATCCGATTTGACGAGGTCACAAAATCATTTGACTTCATCGAAATTTGAAGATCCATGCGATTATCGTAAGCGCAAGGGGGAGAAATATTATTTTCAAAGTTGTGTATGCGTCGGCGACATACTAATTATGGAAAACAACATTCCTCTCATGCGCTTTCTGCTAAGGATCGGGCTATCATGACCTTCATGACGGCGACCAAAGTAGGCATGCTACATCTTAGGATCAAGATCCACAGGATAGATCCAAGAAGATGTTAGACTATCACGCCAATCTACGAGATAAGGTGCTAAAGCGATGGTAAATGAGAACTCTAAGAGAGGTTCTCTACCGGCATGTCATGGGATAAAGTTCGTTTAAGAAGGATTGTCCTTCCACAGCTTGATATCCCACCATGAATGATATACCATATGATCCGCAATGGCTCCATCATGTACGCCTATGACTTGACAAGGTCGATGTGGCTTTTGGTCGTTAGCACTATCGGTAGATACCAAGCAGAATCCAAAGTGAACCTCATCGATTGTCTGTCAAGAACATTCTAAGTACCTTAGACGCATTCAAAGATCAAGCTTTGGTCTACTGGAGGACGAGACGCTACAGTTGCAACTAGTTATGCCGATGCAAGTTTCAACTGGATTGATGATTACAAATCATACCGGCTATGTTTTCGCTCTCAATGGTGGGGCGTTAGTTGAATAGTTCCAAACAAGAGACTACCGCAGATTCAACAACCGGAAGCGAAGACATTGTCATGCGCGCGTTCTCAAAGAAGTTGTCTCGATAAAACAGTTCTTAAATGAACTAGGGTAGTTCCGAGTGCTAGTAGTCCAATAAAGTTGTATTGTGACTATAATTGGTATGTGAGCGCTTGCCAAGGAACCGAGATCCAATAATGTAAAACAAGATGTACCGAGGCGTTATCACTTGATAAGAGAGATAATCGCCAGAGGAGATAGAGTTAGAACGTGTCCCCACGGAGGATAACCGCTGATCCTTTCACCAATTAGAGGGTATTAGTATACCCATCCGGAGAAACCGCTTTTGATGCAATTCCACTATATGTGTCCACGTGTCTCGGTTAGTGGGAGTGATGCGATTGATCTTCGACTTGAGGTCAATATGCACGGTACATGCGAGTGATGAACTTTGACCATGATCGACAGCCAGACCCATCTATGGGTAGATATGGCTTGGATCGTCTTCATCACGGCGTATGTGGCGTGGTAGTTGAACCAAGAAATGGATTAATTCTCAAACCGGATTTAGAGAGAATACTCACCTTCTCATCATAATTGTATCTAAGTCATCACAATGCACGCCAACTTAGACTTTGTGACTAAGTGTGACACTAATGATCAATTAGTGATTTGAGATAAATTAATTAAGTTATTTAAATAGACACTTCATCATGTTCAAGACTAATCGAGTATTCGTGAATGAAAAGGAGGAATTGCAATTGCCCACGCTATGCTTAAGGTGTTTTCATATTTAAACAAGAACGCATTCTTTCATATATTGAGAATGTCTTATTTATCGACTAGGGTTCAATTAAGACCGCTAGTTTGACTAATCGCCGATATATGAGGGCCTATGGGTCACACAACAAGTAGTTCCCTTTACTTGATTATAGTTGGTTGATTAAATGTTAAATCGATTTAATATTTAATTTATGGAGAAGAAATTAATAATAGATTAATTTCAATTAATTATTATTAATATTATTTAATTGAATGGGATTTAATTAAATAAGAATTCCCAATAATTATATTTGGAATATAATTATAGGATTTAATGCATATGGAAATAAATCGTAGAGATTTTCATGTAAGGCATTTAAACTGTAGAGATTTATACGGGGAAATAAATCGTAGAGATTTATTTAAATAAAGATTGTGGTTTTAATTCCTAATTGGGCTAGCTTAAGATTTAAGTCGGGCCTCCCTATATATACGCATTCTGGGAATTCACAAATAATGTAACTTCATTTCTCTCCATAAGATCTAAAGTTTGATTTTCCTAGTCGATTCAACTTGATTCAACACCGCGTAATCGCAGATCCGCTTCTAGGGATTACGTGGATACCATAGTGGAGGAATCAGACACAGCTTATTGTAAGATTTCTTGTTATGATTATTGTAATCTTTTCTATGCAATTAATTGTTCGTTGTTGAACTTTAATTTCCGCCGCATGTATTACGGGTTTACGCCGCTTCTATATTCCAACAATTTTCCGGGTCCGCCCTCCCTGAGAATTTCTAAGCACAAAGTCAGCAAATCCATAAATAATCAACATTTATAAGCCACATTTCACACAAAATCAACCAAAGTATGCCAAACTCTTCCAAAATTGAAATATATGTCATGCACTCCAAGTGTTCGATAAAATGTCTCAATGAAAATCCAAGTCTAACCCACACAATTGAAGCACATAAACATACAATAAGCTCAAAGACAACAATATAAACATGAGTGAACCCAAATAGAAGAGAATAGCTTACTTTTAATGGATGAAAATGAGAAAAAAAAAAAGACTCTTGCTTGTTAAGATGGTAAACCTCCAATCTTGGCTTAAAATGACTCCAAAGGTGTGAAAAAGGAAGTATGGTGGAGTATTGTAGTGGGAAGATGCAATGTATGGGTGAAATTAGAGGAAATTGTGGATTTTTCTTGAGGGGGGCGAATTTAGGGTTTTGATGGAGAAGAAAAGAAAGAGTGGAGGAGAAAGAAGAAGAGGTCAAGAAAAGGTGACCGAAGGCAAACTCGACTCAATACCGCCGGGTCGAGTCATCCAAAATTTTTTAAACTCGGGTCTGTATCGAAAGAGGCCAAAATGTTGACAGCCGGGCACCGACTTCGCAGGCTTTGAGCTGGCCATCTTTTGCATTTTTTATTTTCACTTCATGAATGCAATACTAACCTTTTGACCCCTCGATTTTGAGCCAGTCGCTGCTCGATCGATAGATTCGGGTCTCTTCCTTATGCACCTCATTTTCCTTTGTCATCCCGCCATTTAATGCCACTTTCCAACGACTTATCACCTTAGTTCCCACTTACCATTGATTGCTTTCAAAATGATTGAATTGGATAAATTTGCTCAACTTTCAAGCACATTAAGACAAACAACAATATCAAGCATAAGTGCATTGGTGCAAGTGAATTCGTGAAAACACACCCCCAAACTTTTTCATTGCTATGCAATTAAAAATTTGGAAAAATGGTGAAACAATGAGTATGCACCAAGCATCATGAACCATTAAGCTCTATATTAACCACATCTTAACAATTAAGCTCAACATCATTCAACTTCAACAAGCAAGTATACCAACAAAAGAGAGCCCAACACGGCAAAACTCATGTACAAGTATTTTCACCATTTAAGCTCAAAAACATGTCATATGGTGAACATCACCAAAACTCAAAAGCGGGGTGGCTTGGTTTCAAAAAACACATAAGAAAATGCACACTTCCAAACTTAGACTTTGCAAAGCAAATCTAAGTTCGGGGAAAGTGTTTGTACCTAAAGTGCCCTTCGAGTACACATCTCCCTTTAAAGCTCGACATCCACCAAGCCTCTAACACCCAATTCCCCATCACCTATACAAAAAACAACACTATACAAAACACTATCAAACGAACACACGAACACATAAAAGCGGTAAAAATGGGTTGCCTCCCATTCAAATAGTTTAACGCCCTTGCCGGATGGAGCTTAAAGTCGCTTCAACTCTATTCAAGAACATCGACACCAACGCTCCTAACTTGGGATGTGGAAAGGTAATGTTTAACCCAATGACCATTGACCATGAATTGGTCACCCTTTTTCGCTTTTTCAATTCCATGTACCCACTTGGAAAGACTTTGGCCACCTCAAATGGACCATCTAACGAGATTTCAACTTCCTGAAAAGAGTTTCAACCGAATTGAAAAGTAACACCCGCATTCCAACTTTGAACTCCTTCTTTTTGATCCTTTGGTCGTGCTCCTTGAAAATTCGAAGCTCTCATATGCATTCTCCTGAAACTCTTCTAACTCATGGAGTTGAGCAACCAATTCTCCTCCGCCTTATCACCATTCATGTTCAATTGACTAATAGCCCAAAAGGCTTTGTGCTCTAGTTCAACCTAAGATGAAAAGACTTACCAAAGATGAGTTGGTATGGGGACATGTTCAATGGAGTTTTGTAAGCCGCTCAAGAGGGCCCACAAGGCATCATCACGCGAATTGCTCAACCCTTCCTATTCGAGTTCACCGCCTTCTCCAAGATGTGTTTGATTGTGATTTAAGACCTCCGCCAAAACCATTAGTTTGTGGGTGATATCGGTGGCTACCTTGTCGCGACCCCATACTTTTCAACTAGCTTCTCCATGGCTCGGATTTATAAAGTGGATCCCCCATCACTTATCAAGGCCCTTGGCACACCAAAACGAGTGAACACATTTTTGAGGAATCGATCACCGTCTTTGCATCATTGAGCTTGGTCGGAAACGGCTTCAACCCATTTTTGACATGTAATCTACCCCACACAAGGATATAGAGAGTCCAAATAAAGGAGGAAACAGTCCGTATGAAATCAATTCCCATACATCGAAAACCTCAACCTCCAAGAAGATGTTTAATGGCATTTTCCCTTTTGGTGATCGTCCCCATTCTTTTGACATCGATCACACCTTTGAACGAACTCTTGACTATCTTTGAAAATCGTGGGCCAATAGAAGCCCGATTGAAGAACTTTCATTCCGCCTTTGATGCTCCAAAATGGCCTCCACGTTGGCAAAGAGTGACAATGAGTCAAGATCTCGGCCCACTTCTCCTTTGGAACACACTTTCATGATAGAATCTTGACCTCTCTTGTAAAGCACCGGATCGTCCCAAATGAAACTCTTCACATCTTTGAGAAATTTCTTTTTGGCATGTGAAGGAATTTCATTGGGAAGCTTTCCACAAGCCAAATAGTTGGCAAAATCAGCATACCAAGGTTCTTTCACCTCAATTCTCATCACGGAAATCCTCTCAACTTCTTCAAAGAGTTCTTCCAACTTCAAGAGCCTCTCATCCGGGAATTCCTCCTTGACCTTGGTTTCTTCCACAAAATCCTTGTCCCTCTCTAACCTTGAAAGGTGATCGGCACATTTTCGGTCCCCTTCTTGTCCCGAATCTGCGGTCGAATTCTTGAAGAGAAGACCCATCCGATCAACCTTGGCTTTGCATCCTTCTTGGCCATAAGGTACCGAATTGTCGCATGGTCCATGTAGACGATAGTTTTCCCTACAGGTAGGAGAAACTTATCAAAACCATATCAACGGTCAATAGCTCCTTCTCCGCCGTGGTGTAATTGGGTTAAGGTGTCTTTGAGGCATAATAGATCGCCTAAAATTCTTCCTCCTTGACTTGCCCAAAGCACCACCCCCATTGCATAATCACTTGTGTCACACATGAGGATGAACGGTTCGTCCAATTCGAGTCACCAAAATCCTGAGAGGCTATAAGTGCTTCCTTCCAATGCTAAGAAAGCTTCAAGACAATCATTAGTGAACACAAATGGGACATCCTTTTCAAGTAGATGAGAGAGGGGCTTTGAGAGTTTGGAAAAAATCTTTATAAACCTTCTATAGAAATCCGGCATGCCCCAAGAAGGAATGAACGCCTTTTTCGTTTTAGAAAGGCGGAGAAAGTTTCTCAATTGCCACCACTTTTGCTCGATCTACTTGAAGCCCCTTTTTATGAACATGGTGACCAAGAACTATCCCATCCTTAACCATGAAATGGCATTTTTCCCAATTAAGGACAAGTTTAGTCTCTTGGCACCTTGTTAGAACGAGTTCAAGATTAAAAAGACATCTATCACACGATTCACCGAACACATAAAAATCATCCATAAACACTTCCATTACATTTTTCAATCAAACCATGGAAGATCGACATCATGCACCTTTTTGAAACATAGTCAAGCATTGCACAATCCGGAAGGGCATGCGCCTCCAAGCATACATTCCATAGGAACAAGTGAATGTTGTCTTCTCTTGGTCCTCCTCCGGCAATCATAATTTGATTATACCCGAGTACCCATCAAGAAAGCAATAAAAATTGAAACCCCAAGTCTATCTAGCATTTGGTCCATGAAGGGAAGGGGAAAGTGATCTTTGCATGTAGCTTGTTCAATTCCTATAGTCTACACACACAATCTCCAACCCGTAGCTACCCGTGGTAGCTATCACCTCATCATTATCGATTTTTATAACCGCCATTCCCCCTTTCTTAGAAACCACGGGAGTGATGACACCCAAGGACTATCCGAAATTAGGTAAATCATACCCCGTCACAAGGAATTTTATGACTTCTTTCCTAATCACCTCTTGTATTATAGGGTTCACCCTCCTTTGGTGTTGACAATTGGTTTACTACCCTCCTCTACTTTTATTCTATGCATGCATAAGGAGGGATTGATTTCCTTGATATCCTCAATTGTCCACCCAATTATGGACTTGTGCTTACGTAAGCACCCTCAACAATTTGTCTAACTCACACGAATTTAGCAAGGAAGAGACGATTATCGAAATTTTTCACCATCCTCAAGATAGTATATGTGAGATGCTCGAGCAATGATTTTAACCCGGTTTTCTTCTTCTCTTTCTTCTCTCAACCTCAATCGATCCACAATTGCAAGCTTGGGATCTTTTTCCTTCCCTCACTTCATTGACTTGATCCACTTCAAAGCACATCTTTGCAATCATCCTCCTCAAAGGAGCTTTCATCGTTTCAAAGAGTGCATTGTAGTACCCATTGGCTAAGTAGGGGGTCAAAGGATTTTTGAATTCTGCTTTGAACACAATTCTCAACTACATCGATCGCTTTGCACTCCTCCTTTTTAAATGTATGCCTACGGCTTTGTAGGAGTCAAAACGAGCTCCTCATCATCGAAGCTTCAAGGTTACCTTGCCCAGTATACATGTCTACCACCGCCTTGCGGTAGCTAGAAATGGTCTACCCAAGATCAAAGGAATTTCAACGTCTTTTTCCATCTCTAGCACCACAAAGTCCGGGCCGAGAAAATGAATTTGTCAATTTTTACAAGCACGCCTTCCACAATACCATCCTGCATGTGATGGAACGATCCGCCAATTGCAAATGTCATGGACGTTGGTTGGAGCTCCATCATTTTCAAACTATCGTAAATAGATCTTGGTATAAGATTGATGCTCGCCTAACGCCACATAGAGCATTCCTCTTCTCCGTTGCTTAGCTCACACAACAAAGTGATGCTCCCCGATCTTTGACTTTCTTTGGGAGGTTCCATTGTAGTGAGCACTACACTCACTTGTTAGGCTTATCATCTCACCACCTTCCGCCTTCCTTCTCTTGGTTACCAACTCTTAAGAAACTTTTCATAAGATGGCATTTTCTCGATTGCCTCCAAGAAAGGCACGCTCAAGGTCACTTTTTTGAAAATTTCCAAGTATTTATGAACTTATCATCAAGTTTCTTCTTCATGAAACATTGAGGAAAAGGTGGTGGGATGGGAGTCTTAGGAATTCCCCATCCATCACACTCAACCTTCTCGCTTTTTCTCCTTCAACTCTTTAGCCTTCTTCCATTTTGGAACCCTCTTCTCTTCAACACAAATATCTTCAACAACAATCTCCTCATCCTATTTTTTTTTTCTCCCTCCTTTTTCTATCTCATCATCTTCCAAAGGCATGCTCGCCCATCATACCTCATACCACTCCTCAATTCCACGGCCTTACAATGTTCTCTAGGATTCACCTCAAATGCGTGGAGGGAATTCCCTTTGTCCTTCCCGCTTAAGGATGCCACTTGCCCTAGTTGGAATTCCAAGTTCTTCAATCGCTTGAGAGAGATGTAATAGCATTTGGAATATTTCCAAGGTTCTTCAAATCCTCCTCAATCTTATCAAACCGTTGATTTGACTTTTGAGTTTGTTGGTTTGAAAGATTGATGAAGGTGGCTAAACTATCCTCCAAAGTAGGTCTTCCTTCATTGTTTAGGGCATGGGTACTAGGATCAAATCTAAATTGGTAGAGTTAGGGCGCCTTTCGTTAGAGTATGAAAAGTTTTCATGTTTACGGAGGTTTTGGTTGTAGGAATTATTGTTTGGGAAGGCTTGGGTGTTTTAGTTTTGGTTTTGACCTTGGTTTTGGCTAGATGATTGGTTTTGGTTGCTTTGGCCTTGGAAGTTTGATGATGGATTGTTTTGGTTTGAGAAGTTTTGTGAATGGTTATTTTGGTAACGGTTTTGGGTAGTTTGAGGATTGGTTTTGGAAGTTTTGGTTGGGATTTGGGTAGTGAAGGTTGGTTTTGGTAGTTTTGGTTGGGGTTTTTTGGTAGTAGTTCCTTGAAATTGCCGATTCCCTTGGTAGTTTCCTTGATAATTCTCCCTTCCCATGTAATTGGCTTCCTCAACTTGATTTCCATTCAATGGCATCTCCATGTTTCCTCCCAATATTACTCTCCTTTGGTTTTCCGCTAACTAATCAACCTTGTTCATTAAAACTCTCATTGCTTCCGCCATTGCGTTGTTTGATCACTATCAACTTGGGAAATCTTTTGAACATCGGACGGCCAAGTGAAGGTGTTGTTGGCAATCCGATCAATCAATTCCAACCCTTCCTTATCGGTCTTGTCAAAAATTGATCCACCCGATGATGAATCGATGAACATTCTTGCCTCGTCGCTCAAAACCATAGTAGAAATAGCTCACCACTTGATCGTTGATTTAAATTGTGTTATGGGCATCTCCTTAATACGGCATTATATCTCTCCCAAGCTTCAGATAAGTTCTCCCCACCCCTTGTCAAAATTGGGCGATCTCCTTCTTGCATTGAAGTGTCATTGCGGGTGAAAAGAACTTCATCAAGAACTTTTTGGCATAATATGTCCCACGAGCCAAGACTATCGGGGGTAAGGAGACAATCCATCTTTTTGTCTTGTCCCTCAAGGTGAAGGTGAAGGTTCGAGTCTCCAAGCATCGCCTGCGGACCCCATTGATCTTCATCTGTTCGCATATTCCAAGAATTGAGTTATATGCCGATTTGGGTCCTCATTCTTCCCTCCACCAAATTATTATTTTTTTGGAGCATTTGAATGAGGGGTCGCTTTTGATTTCAAAGTTATTAGCGCAACTATTGGATTTGTGCTATGCCATCATAGTGTCTTTGCACTTGTGGGTTGAAGTATTCTCACATCGGGCGCATCTCCAATCGCCACCCCTTCCAAATTCATTTGATTATTTTGATTTTCTCCCCATTGCTCTTCCTTGGGCAATTCTTCGATTTCGTGTCTCGATTTCTTCTCCTAGTTGTGGTTTCAATATCAAGATCAATAGAATTGGTTCAATCCCACTTGCTCTTGTGTTCATACACACCCCAGAGAATCAACAAACACCACAAATCTCCAAGCCAACTATTAGCAATGTTAGTTGCTAAAAAAAGACACTAGTAATCACGCTCAATCTAACAACTAGTTATACTCAACACAACCTAGTCCCTCGCAAACGGGCGCCCAAAAAACGACACGTGTTTAGCACACCTACTTCCCAAGTGAAGGAAGGTGTCATGTTCCCGTTAAATATCGATTCAGGGACTATGATGGGAATATAGCCAATTGATATATGTTGTCGCATGATTATATAAGTGAAACATGGTTGGTTATATAAAAGCAAGCAATTATCAACTAAGTAAACAAATAACAAACAATAAACTAGTAAGCAAACAAGTAAACAACTAGATGAAAAATGTTTTGTGTTTTAGAGTGAGAGGGTGTTCGAAAGTGTTGGTCCTCTGATGATGTTCGATTAACGATTGCCTAGGTGGTTATCTCTATGTCCGTTACTCCCTAAGAACGATCACAATTCATTAACCATCACCGTATTTGGTAAGCCTAGATCCGGTTTCATTAAACACTTAAGATCGATGATGGAATTCACTCTTTCTCACCCTGTAATTGCAAGGAAGGGTCCTCTAACTAACTAACTACTTCCCTACCCTTGTGTTCCCACTGAAACATAGAGATCACTCACATAAATTTTTTTTCATTTTTGACACTAGTGGCTAACTAGTGAATCAATGTGAACTAAGGAATTCTAACAATCCTACCCAACTCTCAGCAATAAGATGTGAATTGACTCAAAACCGAGAATCACACCAATACCTATCCGCCTACCCACATTTACCCAACTCTCAAAATAAACTAGACAAATCGAACAAAACTTAATAGCCCAACCCAATCAATTTGATCACTAAACAACCCATAATTCAAAAGACAAATATCAATAGAGATAATCCACCTTGACAAGCAATTAATCAACCATCAACCCAATTCACAACACCCAAACACAAAGGAACCTTAAATTTCATATGGTGCTACAACAATACCCATGGCTAATTTGCAAATAAACAAGAAACCCATATTAAAATAAGCAATAAACAACAAGTAAAAACAAATAAACACTTTACTCTTAAGATTCAAGCACCAATCCATACAAACTCCATCAATACTCCTTGGTTTCTTGCTCAAAGTGAAATAAACACTCTATATATGATATACTATTACTATCTAAGCTATATATATGAAGCAAAATTGAAAAACATGTAAAAGTATTTGTTGGCTCTCAAATGTATTACTTGCTCTATCCCCTATCTCTCTCCCAAATTACATCCGATGAAAAAACGGTTGTGCCTTTTATATGCTTTTGGAATCGGTTAGCACGCGGTCCCTAGGGCTTTTTGGTAAAGATTCTATTTTTTAAAGCATTTCGACTCGAAATGGATTGCGTTCGATCTCCGGTTGGTCAAGTCGGCCATAAGTCGACACGCGTTTTGTTTTCGAGTAAACAATTCGACTCATTTTGGATTGCTTTCAGTCGAGTAGCCCAAAATTTTCCCCAACTTATCAGACTCAATGCTCAAAATCCCGAGTAAATCGGGTTCAACTCGATTGATAAGCTCGGTCGAGTAGACTTGCTCGAGTCGAGCTGGCCTTTTTCTAGAAATTCTTCAAAGAATTCTTCAAAGTTGTGTTTTCCAAACCCATTTCTTTTGCTTAGCTCGCCTGCTCGAATCGCCGAGCCGAAGCAAAACTCTTTCCTCAAGGTTTTTTTCCAAATCATCCTCGCTTTTTCAAATCCTCGCACAATCAAGCATACGAGCATTAGATGAACTTTTCTACTAATTCCAACAATATAATGATCAAAATCATGCAAGAATAATCACATCAAACAATGAAATAAAGACAAAATCTCAAGTAAAATCACCACTAATCAAGAACCAGTTCATCCGCCTCAAAAGGTGCAGACGATGCGGGCAGAGCGCCAACGAGCGCCAAAGAAGGCCAACGGAGCTAGTGAAGGCCGACTATAAAAATGTGGGATTTTGGAAGGGGATGCAATGGGGATTCATACCGGGTAGCAACGCAGTGGTTTCTTGCTCAGTAAGCGGTTGGGTAGGTTAGTCTGGCCTTGAGGGCATCGGGCATAAATTTATATCGCCTTCATGCCTGATGGGCGAACGAAGCCGCGGCTACCTGTCAAATCCCCTTAATTGCATTCCGCGATGCACAATGCTTGCGGGTTCCGCGGCCGAGAAGCTCGATCGGGTGACCAGCTCATCCGTAGGCTGGCGGTTACCGACGGAGTGCTAGTGGGAGCGCCAGTGAAAGTACCAACTATAAAAATGTGGGATTTTTAGGAAGGGATGAACGGGATTCGATACCAGGTAGCAACGCATGCGCTTCTTACCTAGTAAGTCCGAGTGGGTTGGCTAGTTCAAAGGCCTTGAGGCCATCGGCATAGGCCATCCGCGAGTGTCGGATGGATTACGAGTCGTGGCACCCTGTGCCAAATACCCGGTGCATTTCATCCAGCAATGCTTGTGGGTTTCGTGCCGAGTAGCCTCGATTGGGTGACCAACTCATCCATGTGGCCGGGTGCGGACGATGCGGGTGGCGCGCCGACGGAGCGCCAGCGGAGCTCCAGTGGAGCGCCGATTATAAAAATGTGGGATTTTCAGAAAGGGATGCAACGAGGGATTCAAGCTACCGGTAACAACGTGTCACGCAGCCGCCTAGTAAGTTTGGTTTTCTAGTTCAAAGGCCTTGAGGCCATCGGCCATAGGTTATATCCGCTGAATGCCGGATGGGCGAATGGAAGAACAAATAGCTTACCAGTCGCTTGTTCATCTCTACTTCAACAAGCTCAGCAAGAAGCTTTTCTGTCTCAATCTGTCAATCTTTCCATATCAAAATTACTCCCAAAATTTCGAACTCCTATCCTTATAAATATGGGGCTGATTTTTCAGCCCCAAGGTGATTCAAAAAATCTGATTTTTCCAAAAAAAATATCAGTGTCGACAAACTTTGAAACGTCGACAGAAATTAAAAAATTTCAAAATTTCAGCATGTGCAACAAATATTTTCTTTTCCTTGAGTGTAAAATTATTCATGATGTTTCCCACCAGATCTACGAGCATTGACTCATGGAATACTTGGGAAGAGCTTTGTCTCGTGATCGTTGATAATTCTTGAAGTTGTACACCCTAGTGTAGGTTTGTCTCAAGTAATAAAATTTCTCGGAAGTCCGAGTGTCGAACCACAAGGAGGTTTGGAAGAAAATATGTCAACCAGTAGGTAATAATTTAAGGGTCTATATAATATTCTAAATACTAGAGCTTTGGGATTCCACTTTAAGTAAAACACTAGAATTACTCTTGGCTATATTTAATAACTCAATTGAAATCTAACAATCAAGTGATTGCAATTGGAAGATAAAACGTTAAGCACTTAGAGAATTATGAAGACTTTCTTTTAGTTAACTTAATGATGTTATGAAATCAATTATTGAAATGTAAGACTAAGCATTCATTGTGTCAATATGTCTACAATAAATCAAAGTCTCAACATAACAAAATAGGTTACATAATTCATTAAATAGGTAAAGAGATTATACCTTTGAAGATCTTTTTATTGACAAGCCAAGAACATTACTAAGTATCTTACTAAAGCTTCATCCCTAGCTCTAGCAAAAACACTTAGCTACTCATACTAATACAAACATAACTTTTATTTTTCAGAGAATTACTAGCCTAATGATAGGAGTATTACATGAAATTGATTCCTCTCAAAGGTTGCCAAAAGCTCTTTATATAGGCCACAAGGTTGTGCATTGTAGGACTTTTGCAATCAATTTGGTGGCCTACAAAAAATGATCATTTCAGCCCTCTATCCGTCCGAATCTTGACTTTCTTCCTTCCTGAAATAGGTCTTGTAGATCTTTGAGCTTTATTTCCAGAGAGACCAAGATCTCAAAATTTGGCTTTTTAGTTTGAAATATATGACTGAAATAGTGAGGTAGCTCAATCTGCCTTTATGATTCTATGCAGATTTTGTTGACAAATTGAACACTCAATATCTCCACTTGTATGAATTTAATGGCATTGGTCTTTTTACACTGTGTTGACATGCCTCTTAGCTATTCGTTCCAGTTGGTCTTGTGTCATTTGTATGTATTTGTGAATTATTGTGAATAAACTTCCGTGATTGTGTCCTGCGGCGCTTTGAAATCGAACATTTACATTGATTCACATTTTCACCCTTGAAGCCAACGTTTTTAATCTTTTGGACATGAAGACAACTTGTATCCAAATGGGTTAGTGATCCAATGAAACTAGAATTGGGCCAATTGATTAGTATAGCTCAAGATATTGTCCAAATACGAAAAATATATTTTGGATCAAAACTTATTCACAAATTGGACAAAGAATGTAGTCTCGACTTTTTGAATATAATTGAACCCCAAACTTGCAAGTTTGGACCAATATGACATCTTATAGCTTTAGTACAGTATTTTAGGTGTCCAACAACATCAATATCCTATAATTTGGATAAATATATTATGACATCAACAATCAAGCAATACATCTATGAAAATTATATATGAAAATGCTACAAATAATATATTATAATAACCAAAATAACACATGAAATGGATACAACATGTACATATTTAAACTCTAATCATACACCCCCCACCCCACCCCCCACCCCCAACCAAATTTTATTACTAGTCCCTAGTGATAAAAAAGCGACATAAGTTCTAATATTCTTTATTATCAATTCCTTCTTCTAATACATCCAAATCAACAAACTATCTTATTTCAAAACTATTTGAAATCGAATACTATAAAAATAGATTAGTTTAGTAGTCATCCTCTATTGTGCTCAAGTTAAGTGACTGGAAAGTATGGAGCTCACGTCATAACTCTACCATCTCAATGTTTTACTAAAGTTAACAACTTCCTTGATAGGAATGTTTCTACCATAAGCTTGGCTATACATCTATTAATCAATCAATGATGCATGCAACATGAGTCGAAGGTCTTTATTGATTGTAATGAGGCTTAGGGTGAAGGTAGGAACATATTTGGCTCTGGTCTTAAACTCAAGGTGATGTGTAACAATAAATTATCTATGTGAAAGCAATTGAGTTTATTTACATCTTTTAGTTTCTTCAATTTCATCATTCACCTTTCCACATCATTTTTCTTGAACTGCACTTCTTCTTTTTTTCTTTTTTTTTAAACAACACCTTCCATTTCTTTTCCATTCTCCCATACTTAACTCATTTATTTTCAAACCACAACTACACAAGAATAATACATGTTACACACTCCTTAGGATGGATAATCATGAATTAATTTTTATTTATAAGCTCAAAATGTGGTTTAATCACAAAAGAAAGGTTATTTAAGCTCAAGGGGGTTCACTAAGGGATATTTCTAACCGATAAGGTCATGTTTGACAGATCCTACTTTACAAAAACGCACAAATGTACTCACAGGAACACATATGTATACTTACAGTAACACAGATCTCAAAGACCTTTACGCAAATTTTTAAAAAATATCATTTTGACCCTTTGCTTCATATTCTAACCCACGAGTCATATTTCACGAATCCTAAATCCATGAAGCGTTTCGTATAAAAATTTGTGCTCCAAATCCCACAGTTGAACTACAAATTTTAGTAACCAAGACAAAAAATTTATCTCAAGTGATTTCAGGCAAAACTTCAATGGAACAATATATTACCTAATGATCTTATGAAATACTTACCTACAGTTCATACATACATACATCTGATCTGAAGACCAAACTAAGTAACATTAAACATTGTCCGGGCTCCCCAGATTTGCTATAACAAATTGCATTCATTACAAAATCCACATGCTTGAAAATTTTAATAGTAAACTAGTATTAGAAATGCTAAAACTCTAACTATTGTGCAGGGTGAGAGAGAAATCCAAGATGAAATGAATCTACATTCAAAGTTGAACCTCTTGCTATAAATAACAATTCTTACAGGGGTGAAAAGGCAGCCACTAGTGCCAAAATTTCATATCAATATTGCCTCTACGGCAAGGACGTTGAGCCATAATGATGGCCAACCATAGTTTGTTTGTATGATGGTGTAACTTATGACCATATAGACTATCAAAACCGGATTTTCTTTTACGGGCAGTGTATTTTTGAATCTTGAGGAACCGTTTTTTTCTCCGCATCTGTTCCTTCTTATGGAGAACCCATTGTCTTCCCTTTACCTTCTTGTTCAGTTTTTTGCTTTTTCCTTGGGTCTGTGCCTATCTGATACAGAAACCTGCAACATATATGAAAAATAAGGGACTTAACAAGATAGCTCGATTATACAATCTAAATAATAGAATCATTTTAGATTCAATTATCAAATCAACCGTATTACTCACTGTTTGATTTTCTTCATCTTCACTGCTATCTTCATCAGAACTGTCTCCATCTTCCCCTTTTGCCTTTGGAGTGGCACTACTCAGAGATGGTGGGCCACAAGTGAGCACAAGGTATTCTTTCCTCTTCTTTCAGACTGTTGCCAAGTGAGTAAAATGTTTATCAGAACTTTCACACACTCAAGCAGACTTTTATATACCAGAGTGACGTCAGATATATGAAAAGAGGAGGACCCTATCTTTTAACAAGTAACGGTTAAGAATTTTTTTTCATACCAAAACTTCACAAATTTCTCAAGCTTATCATTACTCATCCAATAAAAAGATTGCAGCTTGACAGAGCTAAGAAAAATAAGCAGGAAAGAGTCAAATCCGTGGTTGTATGTTTATTCTCTGATCAAATCCATGATCACAATTTTTAGCTCCAAGCAAAGCCGTGGCTGTATGTTTATTCTCTAAGCACAATTTAGTAGAGATCATTGATCGAGAGGAAGGGATTATAGAGCCGAACTGATGCTGTTTCAGAAATTCTAAACCAATTAGCTTAGCAGAAAGTTTGTGCAACTGTTGCAGTATACTTTATCGGTTCATCATTTTTCTTTCAGATAAATTTCCATCAAAAGCTTCTAATAGATAAAATCATGCTAACGGTGTACTTAATCTTCAGCAAAGCTTTTATTGAATATTCACTCAGATTGCAGCTAATTTTCCACACAAAGTGCCTCAAACAAAAATATGAAGTCTCTCCTATATATAAAAATAGAAAACAAAAAAGCACCACTGAAGTTGAGCAATCATTCTCTCGAATGCATAATGTTCAATTTTTGGTTTGTTTTATAGCAATTCTCCAATATCTCCTCACATACCTATGTGGATAATCAACAACTACTCCACCAGAAAAACCAGCTCGCATAGCAAATCCCAGGATCAGCTCGCGCTGAGCCAAATTTTCAGGATATATTTGTAACACTGCCCTAGCTCCACGTACAAACATCTGTATAATGATCCAAAGAAGGCCCTACAGCAACACAAATTCATTTTAAAGGAAAGCAATGATTAAATCACAACTGTTGTAAAAAACTGAAGCATTATGAGGTAAGAATTGCATACTTCAGTCTCAGGCGTGGCTCATGATAAGATTTGTCAGCATTGCATAACCACTAGTTTGACAACATGAAACAGTAAAATCAAATAAGCATTTAATCTAGTGTAATTAGTTTGGCAACACAGGTAGAATATAGCTAATAAGTTACGTCATAGAGATTCGGCAATTATATCATTGTTGTCCTTGACATTAGATGTGCTAATGAGAAACAAAGCTACCATGTAGCTATCTAATGGCACAATAATTTGTTCAATCAATCCTTTAGTTGTGTTGCCACTAGATGGTTGATGGAATATGCTGCCTTATTAAAAGTAAAATTACCAGGAGAAGAGTTAAAAATGAACCTGAACAGCCGAGATACTTATTGCAATCATTAATAACTCCAGGGCTAAGCCCTAAGCCCTACAGTAGTTCACCAAACATGTTATTAATACACATCAAAATTAGACTCCAAGTAGAATTACCCAATAAACAATTGGCAAGTATAAATAGCCATAATAAGGCGAATAAGTTGACACGCACCTCTCAACAAGAGTTCTTAATCATAAATTTATAACATCAACATTATGAGTACAAAGACATTAACACGCACACATTTGCCAAGTGTTGGTAGGTCCTTCATCATTGAGAACTTGTAAGCAATTTACTCAAAAATGACAATCTTTGAAAAGTGAGTTAGTTAAGTTTCCAAGTCATGGTACCTTAGTTGATCTTCTTGGCATTGTTGACATACGTTAACTAGAAGGTATCAAATATTATTAAGAACAGTGTAGACTTATTCATTGATGCTTTCTTGGAAAGGGCTAAAAATAATATAGTAATCGAACAAAGAGTCATAAATATAGAACCTCTAAGTATTTATTTAAGTTTCTTCCTTTTTTTGTTCGGTGGACGGTGCTAACCAATCTAGAAAAGTAACAGACATTTCTTTCACAAGATCCAGGAAGACTATACTCCATCCTGCCCCCACAAAGATAGGCTTACGGTTTTTTTCACAAAAATTAAGAAATGGAAGTTATTATAGTTAGAACGTTAAACTTTTGCTTTGTTTTTCCATTTTGTCCTTATGTCTACTAGTTTATCAAGACAATTACTAGTAACAAGATGCATTATATAGGGGCAAAAGATGGAAATGAAGCATTAATGATATCTTAAATATAGGAACCGCAATCGCTAGAGATCAATGGACGGATGAAAATAGAAAGCAAGTCTATCTTTGTGGGAAGGAGGGAGTATAAGATAACGTCATCCTAAAAGAGAGCAAACAAACAAACAAACCGAGCCTTTAATCCCAAATAACTAGGGTAGGCTAAATATCATCCAAGAAGCATACATGAAAAAACATTAGGGGGTGGGTTTTGACATACCTGACCCATGTCATTCAGTATGAGATCGCCCTCAGCTTCATGCTCCAATGCAATATCTGAATTGTTTAGAGCACAAGACTTAGCAAGCAAATATAACAAGCAGAACTTCACAATAAACAAATATAAGTTCCACTGAGCCATACTTAGCATTGATTCGGATATATCTAAACCAATCCATTGGTGCCCATTTTCAGTCAATGTCTGACCACTAAGTCCTGATCCACAACCTGAACAAACCAAACAATGAAGGCTTTAACGAAGTTAGCAGGAGAATGTACATAAAATATCCCACAGTGCATCACAAACAAGTATAGTGCTTAAGTACACATATATCTGAAACATACCACATCAACCAAAGGTGACAGCTTTGCTCTCTTTTTCTTTTAAATCCTTTTTAATTTATTCATAGTGTTCCTAAAATGATAATCAACTCAAAGATCTAGTCTTCACAAAAGAATGATTCTCAGCAAGCATTCATATTGATATTTGAGCACCGTATTTTCCCTGATAGCCAGTTTCTTTTAGAATCTGAACGAGTAAGCACAAATACAATATTGGATACATTAATTAATTTTGCTGTCATGTAATATGAAATGAAGCCCAATTTTGTTTCGTCCAGCGTAAATTTTGGCATCAAAGTTAAAATAGAACTAACCTCAGTCACTTGTACTATCAAAAAAGAGAAACTATGAAATATTTTTGACCATTGGAACTATTAAGCACAAAAGTTAATTGAGCCCACAACTTTATGAAGATGCAATAAGAAACGATCCTACCCAAAAAAATATTTCGGTTGAATAAATCACATCGCTTCTACAGGTTATATGGGATATGGCTCTCTGACTATTCAGCAGAAATAGTATAAATCAAGCATGAATTCATCAAAAAGACCCCATCCTCTGATTTCCATCTTGTTGCCAAATAAACTTTCACAAATGATAATAACATCAAGACAGAAAATTGCATAATTTTCACAAATAATAACAACATCAAGACAGAAAGTATGAGATTGGTTCAATGAGGTGTAAATACTAAAGTGGAGCTCCATCTCACACATGAGACTGCCTCTAATTAATATCAATAGCATAATCTAACAATTCAAACCTCGGGTGAAAGTATTTCCAAGAATAAACAATTTACAGTGTAATGATAATTTCAACAACAACAGATTGAGAAAGTGTACCAATATCAAGGAGTAATCTTGGAACGTCATCATCAGGCAAAGCAAGAAGCTCCAATGCCCTCTCAGAAAGTCTAGCCTTTCGACAGAAATAAATAGGTAAATGATGTGAGATAAAAGTCGAGGGAAGAGAAGTAAGGAAAATATATGTACCTGAACATCGATGATGCGAGAAGAGGATGTGTATTTACGTGCTTCGTCATCGTTGTAGAATATCTCCGGCGGCGCTTGCAGCTCTGGTCGAGAGGCCATTGAGTGATTAGCCGATGAACCCTACCAAAATCTTGGCTGCGTTTCGTTGCACAGTATAAATTAGATATACTAGTATTAATTTTTTTGACACAAAATATTAAAAATCTAGTTTTTGACAACAAAAAATTAAAAATCTATTAATCTTGACTCTTGAGTAAATCCTGATTCTCATCGGGCCTGGGGACAAAAGTCGTGGGCCCGGCTTTCTCAAATACAGCAATCCAAATTCCACATCATATTAACCAGAGAAACAGGAAACCAGGACCAATAATCCGGAAATTGACTACTTCTATACTTCTCCTGTTACTTGGCAGATAGTTTGTCAAAGACGTTCTTATAGCAAGATTTTACTAGCATAGTGATGATACAGGCAGAAAACTAGGAACACAATTATACACCAAAACCAACTTACATTAGACAAAAATCAGTTGAAATTATTCTGGCGTAAAAAAGACAGAGAGAGAGAGAGAGAAGGAGAGCGTAACTTTACCAGAGATGTGAGAATGAGAGCGGGTGGCCGGCGGTGGATGGCTTGCTGTGGGAGCGGCGGCCGATTGAAGAAACGAGAAAATGAAGGAAGAGAGAAAAGATTAAGGGTTTTTTAACCGGCCCTTTTAGCCCAGTCCAGCCCAGCCCATTTATCTTTCTTCTTGCTTTTAACAATTTTTTGGTTACTTAGAATCCGGTTGGGGCTTTGCTTTATTTTTCTTTTATTTATTTATAATAAAATGCAATTAATATTTTTTTTTCTTAAAGTGAAGAATGCTTCTAAAAGAATTAGATTAGTGTAATGATAATATGATCTCAATATTATATATTTTTATAATTTATATGTAAAATTTTAAATATTAAATAATTAATAATATTATTTAAATTTTTTTGTCGTACCTTCAAATTGAAATTCTGAATCCGCCCCTGCGATTGGAAATTAGGGGTTATTGGTTGAGTGTATTATATGTTGTGACATATATTAGTATTTGATTAGTTTTATACATATACTTATTAGCAAGAGATATAACATATAGACAAATGTGATCAAAGGTACTGTTATTTGAAAATTGTCTTGCAATTGTTGAGTGATGTGCAAATTTAGATATATGTTGTGTTTATAGGTAATGAATTGATGATAACCAAGTACGAATGCATGATTGAAATGTCAAATAAGTATTCAGAAAACAAATAGTTTTGGATTGAAATTAATTTTTAATATTTTTTTAACGTGTGTAACTTTTTTTTTTCTGTAGATCTAACATGTTAAGGTAACAATGATCTCATGCCGAAGAATAATAATATATTTTTCTAAAACTACCTTTAAGAGATGACAATGATTTAAAACACCACCTATATCCATAGATTAGTGATTTTATGTTTTTTTTTTATTCAATGAAGGAACATTAATAAGAATTCTCATTGTTGTGAAGATCCACCAAAATTTGGGGTTGGACTTTCGAGCACTTTTTGAGTATGCAATGATATAAGCTAAATATTATTGAGTTATTATTGAGTTTAAAAAAAAGGAGGAATAAGAATGTATTATTGATATCTACAATTTTACCATTATTGAGCTAAAAAAAAGAATAATAATCTATTATTGGTATCTATAATTTAAATGGTACTCCATCTGTTTCATAAAGGTAGTCACTTTTTTATCATTTTTTGTGTCGCAAATTATAGTTATGTCAATATATAAAGTGTGTAATTTGGTGAAAATACTCCTATTTAATATATATTGAGAATAAATATGTTTATTAATCTATTGAAAAAAACAATAAATGTATGGATTGATCGTGTGTTTAATAATCCAAAAAAAAAATTATATTCCTCCGTTCCAAACATATATACCCTTTTTTTCTTTACGCAGAGTAATAATGTGAGAATTATTTATTAATATTTAAAAAAAGTGATAAATTGGTTTTTTGGTTGAGTGTATTATAGTCTTTTCTACTTTATTATGAGAAAATTTTGTGTGCACCACTTTCACCGTACACCACAATTATTATTGTGGGTAAGGATCAACATAATTAAAGTATTGATCCTTATCCACAATAGTAATTGTGATGTACGTTGAAAGTGATGCCCACAAAATTTGTCAGTTAATATTTAAGTGGATGGTTTTTTATGGGAAAAAATAATTATATTTTATATGAAATTTAATTTTGAGATGTTGAGAGAGTATAATTGTAAAAAGTGTAATTAATTTATTGTCTTTCATGTAAACGGGCAAACGAATTTGGGACAGACCGTTTGAGAAAAGAAGTAAATAAATTTTGGACGTAAGTTGTATAATATTTTAATTTGTGAGTTTCTCAACAATCAACCTTCTTCTTCTCTATGTGTTGAGATGTCTTACTTGAAAGACCCCTAAAATCGTGAGAGGAGGAGATTGACCCTCCTTTACCTTGTTTGCTTTAAACTCTTTCAAACATTATTATCCTAGCTCGTATCTTATCCTTGGGAATGCTAAATCCTTTGATGTAGAAAATAGGTTTGTATTTATCGGAGCTCCTGCTCCACGACCCCTCTGGAGTGAAGTTGTCCAGGTTTCACAATCTCGTAGACCTTGTACACGTGTCACAATCTAAAATGGGCATTATTTGTGCCACATTATTGACCTCCTCGAAATTTTAAAAAACTGTGATGGTGCCTTTTGAAAGGGTAAGAAAAATTACATTTAAACAAATTCTTCCAAACTTGATTTTTTTTTACTAACTATATAGGGTAATGTTATCAAACGAAAAAAATGGTGGGGATAGGATACAATTTAATTATAATATTAGAGTGGATCTCATGTGCATTTGGATCTTATTTCTTGACTCACGTGGTGCGTTTAAAAGTGTGCAAATTATTCCAAAATGTAAGCGTCTGAACTATATTTCCATATTAACAGATTCTGGCTTTTTCGCATAAACAAATCGCACGCTTACAAAACGTAGATGAATTAAATGCGACCGGTGCATGAAAGACCTAGCCATAAAGAAATTGGAGAATTGATCACTTAAATTAAAGCGGTTAGTGTTAGGATCCCTTTTTCTCCGTTGAAAAGCAAATGCTTATAATCTTTTGATAAATAATTGCTACCTTACTACTATTTCATACTCATGAATTACCGTTATAAACAAGTCGATCGGCTGATGATGTTGAAGTTTCAGAAGATGCAGGGTGTGCGGTTTTTGTTGGTAACAATATCTGTGGTCTCGCATTTCGCAACAACTTGTACTTCTTCTTCTTTGGATTCGTTCGTCTACGTGGGGTGCACGCTGCTAAAATTCAACCGTGGCACTCCCTACGAATCCAACGTCAACTCGGTACTCACCTCCCTAGTAAACTCAGCCTCCATCTCCAACTTCAACACCTTCAAGATTTCCCTCCCGGGATCCACGCAGGCCGACGTCGTGTACGGCCTCTTCCAGTGCCGCGGCGACCTCACGAGCTCCGAGTGCCGCCACTGCGTCGCCGCTGCCGTCACCAGGGTCTGCACCTTCTGCGTGGGCACGTCCGGCGGCGCCCTGCAGTTGGAGGGCTGTTTTATCAAATACGATAACGTATCGTTTTTGGGGAATGAGGACAAGACTCAAGTGTCGAATAAGTGCGGGCGGGCAGGGCCGGACTCGGAGAGGGATGGTGTGCTGGCATATTTGAAGGGGGGATCGGGACAATATTTTCGGGTGGGTGGTTCGGGAAAAGTGGAGGGAATGGTTCAATGCGTAGAGGACTTGAGTATGGTGGAGTGCCAGGATTGTATATCGGAGGCAATTCAACGCCTCAAAACCCAGTGTCAGGCCTCCGCCTGGGGGGACATGTACCTCGCCAAGTGCTACGCCCGCTACTCCCACTCCCGGGCCGCCTATTCTTCTGCTAATGCCCCTACCTCCTGCAGCCTCCTACTACTAATTATCTCTTTTATTTTTATTCCTAAATACATTTTTTATTGTTACCAACTTATAACTGCCTAATTTACTTGTATGCGCTAATTTTCATGCATCTTCCCCTTGTTAAACATATGGATTTTATTGATCCAATCCCCATTACTATTGGTTTTTCGTGCATCCATTAGTTTCCTGCGTCTGTCTTGGGTGTAATTAATTAATTGCTACCAATACTATCATCCTTCCATCCACCTTTTCTTTCTTATATAATATACTCCATCCATTCGTTTCAATCTTAACCGCATGATTATTGTGTGCTCCAAGTTTAAAAAATAGTTATTTATTAATATTTTATGTGATAAAGTGATAAAATGTTGGGGGAAAATTAAAGGAGAATTAAATTTTATTGAAGAATAAAATAATATTTATTAAAGGTGATAAAGTGATAAAATGTTGAAAGTATGAAAGAGTGTCATATGGTAAATAAATAGGTGTTTGAAGGATGTGAATTAAAGTGATTATTTTCATATAAGAAAATGTGCATTTAAGATTGAGAATTACCAAAACGAAAATAGTGCAGTTTAAATTGGGATAGAGGTGTCTCATTGTCTAAGGAGTAGTATAAATCCCAACCCATATGTGGTGCTCGTGAAATTCGTAATCAATTTCGTGACAAAAGGAAAGGGAAAAAGCACGCAACAACTATCCTTTCTCCTTTAATTTGTTGACCCTCAAAAGTAAGGGTGAAATAAATTTAATGGCTCTTGCTTTTTTAATGTCCAGTATATATATAGTACTAATATTACACAAATATGATGATATGATGTGGCTTTTATTACCCAAAGCCAAAAGTATGTTGCGCGCTTGGAGTTGTAAAACTTTAAATCTGCACACAGATCAAGAAGGAAAAAGATCATAAAGTAAAGTAAAAGCGGAGAAAAAACAAAACGAACATCAAGGATGCTTTTATTATCACGCATTGTCACGATATTTTTTTTTTTTTAAATGGTAATGCATAAACATTATGCATAATAATTAAAGAGCTTACGGTGGATTCACAGGTGTGAGAGTAATTAGAAGATCACCCTTAATTGGTAATTAGGGAAAACTGAATTATATACAGTCATGTACAATAAAGTTTTCGTGATTAGGGGAAACAAAATCAAAAGAAAAGTAAACGCAGATACAACAATAAATACAAAAAGAATATCTGAAAAGAATATTCTATGAACTAAAGAATATTCTATGAACTAGTCAACGCTTCCCCTTAATACCCCGTCAAGCGTTGCGTGGGATGCAAACAAACGCAAGCTTGGAACGAAGAAGCTCAAATGCCGGGTCGAGGAGACTCTTTGTGAAGATTTCCGCTACCGAAGATGAGATGGAACGCAAACGAGTAGCAAGTTTCCCAGAAGAGACTAGTTCACGAACAAAGTGATAATCAAGATCAATGTGTTTGGCCCGTTTGTGAGCAACAGGATTTTGGCTGAGAAAGATAGCACTTTTGTTGTCACAAAGCAAAACAGGCCGAGAAGGAGGCAACATCCTAAGCTCGAAGAAGATTAGATAACCGCACTAGTTCGGTGATGCATTTGCCATAGCACGGCTGTTGCATTCACAACTTGAGCGAGCAACCGTGGGCTGATGCATTCACAACTTGAGCGAAAGTCAATCGCTGTTTTTTGCACTCCAAGAAACAAGATTACCCCCAAGGAAGATTGAGTAACCATAAGTTGAACGACGTGTCTCTATATACATCGAGCCCAATCAAAGATCCGAAAAACCCACAATTGAATACTCGGGATGCCGCCGAAAAGAGAGACCATAATGCAATCGTGCCCTTTACGTAACGGAAGAATTCTCTTGACAACCAAGAAGTGATCATCCAGAGGAGAATGGAGGAACCGACTTACATGGTTTACTGACGATATGATAAGTCGTATGCGAGTGATGGTGAGATATTGAAGAGCACCAACAAGGGACCCAGACAATGTCGGATCACGAAACGAAGAACCGCTACTAACAAGTACCTCTCCAACTTGGGGAGTCGCGACCGGTTTGAGTCAACTAGCCAAAGACGCTTCAAAATGTCATGAGCGTTTCTGGCTTGTCCAACAAAGAGTCCATCCCCAAGTGTAAGAAACCTCAAGTCCAAGAAAATAGTTGAGGCGGCCGAGATCTTTGATGGCAAATTCTCGATGAGTACGAAATGAAATCCTTGAGCATGGCAGGTCATTTCTAAATAATGATGTCGCTTACATATAATAAAAGGAAAATAACCCGACTTACCCCGAGAAAGGTGGAATAAGGATTTAATCACAACGACTTTGGCAAAAACCCAAACTTAGTAGATAGGTGTTTGAGCGTTGAAACCAAGCAAGTGGAGCTTGACGAAGTCCGTGAAAGGGCCTTTTTAAGGCGACAAACATGATTCGAAACCGAAAGCATCCACAAAGCCGAGGGGTTGTGACATGAAAACCGGTTTGTCAAGATTGCCATTGAGAAATGCGTTTTGACATCCAATTGATGAAGATGCCAAATCTTTGGACCGAAAGAGCCAATACGACACGAACAAAGAAGCGACTTCACAACCGGATCGAAAGTATGATGAAAATCAACGCCAGTATCCGGGTGAAACCATGAGCAACTAACCGAGCCTTATGACGCTCAACAAAGCCATCTCGCATGAAACTTCGTCAAAACACCCATTTGGAACCAACAATGTTCGTGGTCCGGAGGCCGAGGAACTAGCTCCCAAGTCCGATTGGATCGTGGGGCGCCAATTTCCTTCTTCTGCATGGCAGCTAACCACCTGGGGATTTAGCAATTTTTGAAGCCACGAGGGTCGATTGAAGAATAGTGCCGAGAGTAGAGGTGGAAGCAAGGTCGACAGATAACTGGCTTGAAGATCCCTACCTTGGCCCGCGTGGTCATCTGATGAGAGGGTCGTGGGTTGGGCGGGCCACTGGTGGTCAGACGGCATGCGCGGGACAGTGCCCGACGGAGGCTCAAGGGCCGAACAGGCGGAGCGGGGCCGGTCACGGAAATGTACCAAGGAGCAAAAAATAATGGTCGATTATCTCACCATCGGGTAAAACACGATGTACGGGCCGAAGATCACTCGGCGAGAAGGAGGCACAATGTGTAGGCGTCGACGGGAAGAGTCACTGAATCAAGATCCCGGCCTCAAGAAAACTAGTAACTGAGATCCCGTGAATCTAGACAGTGAAGGAGCACGTGAAAAGGGAATAAAGAGCTCATCAAATTGAGCATGGCGAAAATAACAAAGATCCGCGGAACCGTCCGATCAAAGCAACGAAATCCCTTTGAATCGAACTGCTATATCCTTAAAAATGCATGGTCGATCAACTGGCGGTGCCAATTTATTTTCTCGATAATCTCTTAAGAAAGGAAATACCCTAAGAACCGAAAAGGTTTGAAATTCCCATAATTTGAGCCGAACCATAGAGTAGCTCAAAGGGCTTATATGCCGATAAGACTAAGATGGTAAATGACATTAATATACACCGGCCGGGCAAAGGCATCGAACCGTGAGGGATGCTTGGTGCATGTGCATGAAAAAGCATAGAGAGGCTGTCTCGTCGAAATATGCCAATGTTTTTGCTTCGGCCCATCCATTTTCTTTGTGGAGTATAAGGACATGACAAACGATGATGAATGCCATGGAGCCGCATAAAGTCACGTACTTAGTGTTGACAAATTCAAGACCACCATCACTCAAAGACTTTGATAGTACTAGAGAATTGATTGCAGACAAACTTTTGGAAACGGACTAGCGTATCATAAAATTCAGACTTTGCACGTAGCGGAAAAATCCAAGAAAAACGCGAATAATCATCAACAAAGGCAGCGTAGTAACGAAAACCATCATTAGTAGCAATAGGTGCTGGACCCCACAAATCACAGTGAATTAACTCAAGCACAGTTGTAGCACGTTTATCATTTAACTGAAAAGATAATCTCTTACTTTTTGCCAACTGACAGGATTCACAAACACGCAGGGATTTGGTAAAATGCAGCGATGATAAATGCCCTAATTTATTTAACTCCAAATAATGGAAAATGGGACATGCCCCAGCGTAAGTGCCATAAATCATAACTCGCCTTCAACACTTTTTGACTTGATCGGCCGCCACCAAAGTTCGAACACCTCGATCAATTTGGTATAGACCCCGATCACATCGCCTTCGCAATATTTTTTTGTCACCCGACTCGATTGCAAAGAATTTATCGAGAAAATGACGTCCCATCGGAAAATCGATGTCGGTTCTTCGATAGATAACGAGTTTTTGGTTATGTGAGGGCACAACTAAAACGTCGAAAGCGGTTTAATATCATCGAAATGTTACTAGTGCCAACATGCGAAATATGTAAAGAATTTCCATTACCAACAATTCTTGAACTGCTACTGCAATATGGCTCATAGGAGTCAAGTGCAGAGGTCCGATAATATATTAGTCATATGTATGGCACCCGAATCGAGATACTAGTCGGTGTAGAGTCCGAAACATTGCACGACGCGGAAATGCCCGAGCCAAGTTTGCGCAGACGTGGTTGCTTCTACGAAAGCGAGAGAAATTGAGGACATTTATCCGCATAATGTTCTCCACGACATATCTGCAACGAGGAATACCCATGTGCCGGCCGCTGAAATTGTTCAAGTTTCCACCCGTCGTTCACCGAATGAGCGGCGAAATCCCACGATGACCCCCCCACCACAAGTGTAGAGTTGACCATGGGAAGAGTTGCGGCCGAATTGTGTGAACCCACGACCATGATAGGCATCGCGATTCGAGTTGGTGCGATCGTTAAGAACGCCATGGGCGGCGATCCCTCCATCGATCGAACCATGAGGTCATCTTGCTTTGCTGATGAAATAGATCTCTAAACACGGATTTTGAGGGAAAGCCATCCGTGTATACGCAAAGTTAGCAACCGCACGCGCCCAAACCCTCAAGAACCAAAGTGACTTTTATCGGTTTCATTCACGGGACATTGAATAGCGGATAATTGATCGCATAGGGATTTAAATCGCTACCATAGTCATCGACCGATGACTCACCACGCGCCAGCGCGAGCGTCATGAAGTCGATGTTGTCGAGATGCCAGGCATACACGCTTTCAAGGGTAACCCTGCATCACGAAGTTGTTGAATCAATAACTTTAGGCGGCATCCTCCGTCGTGAGAGGTGTACATAACACTAAGCAATTTCTTGTCCCTCAATTTCCAAGTGGTGTACTGGTTTGGTGATTGAACACCATCATTCGTCGTGATGGTAGGTGATGGCGCAATGGTTGAGTCCCGTCAAGAAGGCCCATCAAATCAAAAATATTGACCATATGCATGATTTGTCGACGCCATGGGGAGATAATTAGCCGAGGAGAAGTTTGATAGCGACCACCATATTAATCATTGCGGTGATGACAAAAGAGGGTCGTTGGATTGAGCAAATCGAGAGAAGGACGGGGAGGGAGGAGAGGACCGATTTTTCTTCGCCACGGTTGAGGGGGGGGGGAGCGTAAGTAGTGATTTAGGAGATAGGGTTTAGGATCGAAAATTTGGCCGACTGTGAGAGTAATTAGAAGATCACCCCTTAATTGGATGATTAGGGAAAAACAATTATATACAATCATGTATAATAAAGTTTTAAAGTGATTAAAAAAAAATCAAAAGAAAAAGAAAATCAGAGATACAACAATAAATACAAAAAGAATATACTGAAAAGAATATTCTATGAACTAAAGAATATTCTATGAACTACTCAACGTTTCCTTTAATAACAGGAAATCTACTCATCTAATTAGTGTGTAAAAGGTTTCATATAATAATAAAACCAGTAGGGCCTAGCTACTCAATTATTTAATTACTCCCATCGTCAATTTTCATTTCTATTTGATGGATCCTTCACCGTTAAAAAAATATACGAGGTATTTAATTGCAGAAAGGTTCTGTATTCATATAATTGACAAATTGTCACTATTAACAATCGAAGTAATATTACCGATTACAATTGAATTTAAAGAAACATAAGTAATAATGTCTTATTTTATTTTTCTTGATTTCCCATTTGGAAAACAAAACAAAGCATTTGGTTGTTAAGTAAAGAGAGGGTGACATTTGCCAACCGCTTATCATGTCACGTAGTATTTTGTATGATTCAAGAATGGGCCGAGAAGTAAGCTAGCAGGCCGACTAATGGAGCATTAATATAAGTTGTGGGCTCAGACTGCTGAAATAAAGGCCTGTAGTCGGGGAAATCATCAGAGATGTTGGGCCCACCGACAACAGCTCCGATGAGTACATTTGGATTTGGATTTGGATTTGCCGTGAGAAAATATGGAGAACCTTGTTTGCATGTAATAGGGGCCGGGTGTGCGTCGAGAGATGGTAATGAACTAGCCCTGTGGTGGACTCTCTGTGGATAACGTGGCCCATACCCGACCATGTAGGACATTCTTAATGGATTGTCCCCAAGAATGTAGTCCACCTTATAAAAAAGAATGAATTGAGTGAATATTCATTCATTCAGTAGATTTACAAACTAGGCAAAGTATAGGGTGAACAATTATCATGGTAAAATTGGTTAAAAGTGTTATATTATTATTAAAAGAAAGGTGAATTTTTACTATAAAGGGTGTGATTTTTTACTATAAAGAGTATTACTCATAAAAGTGAAGGGTGTGACTTATATTACTATAGGGTGTAACTTATATTACTAAAGAGTGTGCCTGTAAAAAAAAATTAATTGCACGTGAACAAATTTCACAGCATACCAATTTTAAAAATTAAGGCCAAGGGTGTAAGAAGGATTTAAATCAAATTAAATCCGTGATTTTTTCATCTTTATGGAAATAAATCCCAACTATCAACTTTTTTTTCAATTTAATCACACATTTATTCAATTTGTTTCCAATTTAGTCACAAACCGTTGAAAAACATCCAAAACGACGCGTCGTTTTTAGTTGCGGGTCTATCACGCGTGCCCCTAATTTTTCGCGACAAAAACGACTTGGTGTTTCTGATTGATTTTCGGCAGTTTGGGACCAAATTGAATACTTGTGGGACTAAATTGAAATATTGATAGTTACATGAACATTTCAATAAATATGGAAAATTAAGGGACGCGTTTAATTTAAATCCCGTGCAAGAAGTATT
>JBBCBC010000266.1:0-45488 GCA_037126765.1 Stenogyne calaminthoides | reverse complement strand
TTCGGCGGTTTGGGACTAAATTGGATCAAATTAAATACATGTGGAATTAAATTGAAAAATTAAGTTGATAATTATTGGATCATTTCAATAAAGGTGCAATGTTATGAGACGATTTTAAGTTTAAATCCCAGCAATATATACTATAACGAAGGACCTAAGGTATGTCAGAAATGGTGAAGTCAAGGTGCATATACGTTCACTTTCCTTATTATAGTACTTGTATAAGCGATGCTATTAAAATATCAAGTTTCTGATTGTAATAAGTTTTTCTTATGATTTTTCCTTGCAGTGCCAAATTGGTGGAGGATCAGGTCAGTTGTTTAATCCTTCCTCTCAAAATGAAATAATAATTTATGACGAAAAAATGAAATTCCATGGTTTTTAATTGACTATACAAATTAATTACTAGGATGGAATGCAAATTATTCAATGACAAGAAAAAAATTGACTGGCATCATATTTATTTAGGTCAATTTCCTTTTGTAATTCATTAATGTAATGGATGAGGGGTACATATGGGAGAGATAAATTAAATAGAATTCAAAACATGCATTTGTAACCAATAATGTGATATACTGAACCGAGAGCATTGTTCATGAAACATTTAGGTTGTGCTTGCTTGTAGAATTCACCTCAATTCTCAACACTATTTCAATATGATATTAATACTAAATATATTTTTATATTAATAATATTATTTATTAACTATATAAAAATATTATTATACTAATATGAATAATATTTAAGATACTAAAATAATTATAAAATTTTAACCTACATGTAGAATAAATATTTAAAATATTACTATCTCCGTCCCCAAAAAACATGTACACCACCTTTATTATCGAGTTTTTTTTAGCGAGTTGTTTATTAGTATTTCAAATGATAAAGTGATTTTTAAAGAGGGGTATTATAGATCTATCTCACATGTATTGCATGCATTTTTAAAAAATTATTTTGTCATTTCAAATATTAATAAAAAATTCGTTCGTAAAAACACACGAAAACAGTAAACGTGCACGTTTCTTTGGGACGGAGGGAGTATTACTAATATAATATAATTTTTTGTATTGAATATTATATATATCAATATCGAATTAATATTTATATTAAATTATTATGATACTACTTTTAATACTATTATTATAATAATTAATTTTATTCTTTATATTATTAATAATGTTAATAAAATAATATTATTATAAAATAATAAATTTAATATTATACTACCAATTTTTAAAATACTAAATACTATTATAATATATTATTTTTAATGTACTGAAAAATGTTATATTATTTACATTTTCTTAATATTAAATATAAATAAAAACTCATATGAGACGGTGTACAACTTAGCATAAATCACACTCACACTCACCCCTTCCAAAGTGTTAAAACTTAAATGCCCAACTTATGTCCGTCTCACCATAAGACCGTCTCATATAAATGTATCTCTTAAATATTATATAATATAATAATATAAGATTAAATAATAATATAATGTTAATATAACCTGAATATTATTATTAAAATATAATTATAATATAAATATAAATGTTAAATATTGCTTAATATTATTAATTCTGAAATTTTAATAATAATGAATTTTTATTTTATTAATTTTCAAATTAAAAAAATTAATATATTAACATAATAACAATAATATTTCAAATGTTAAAAGATATTAATACATTAACAATATCTTTTAATACAATACAAATATGATTATATTAATTTGAGACACATTTACGTGAGACCGTCTTATGATGAGACGGAGCTTAATTTTGGCATAACACTTTAACACTTTGATAAAGGTGGATGTTGATTTGTGTTAATTTGTACCACATTTCATAAGTGATTCCATTTCATACTACTTTTTATCATTAAATATTATTATTATATTATTAATATGGTACTAAACTCATAAATAAAATAAAATAAATGGGTTGGGTTATGTGCATGTGTATGTGTGGGCCCAAAAGTAATGATATTTTGTGTAAAATTGTAAATATTAAAAGGGTAAAGTTTATGTAATGTTTTTTATTTTGAGGTTGTGCAAATTATTTTGGGACGTTCGAATAAGAAAAATGTGATAGTTATTATGGGATGGAGGGAGGAAAAATAATTTTTTTCTCAATATATTTTTTATATTAAAATCATTAATAATATAAAATATTAATATTAAACCAATTGAAAAAAAATATTTTATTAAACAACACAACACAAATTAAAATTTCATCATATTAACTATTGAAAAGAAAAAAAAAATCACATCCAATCACACCCTTATTTTCAACAGACATATCACATCAACTATAAGCATTACATTTTTTTTCACATCCAATCACACTCTCATTTTTCATAACTATTCATTCAAAACAACTTTTTTTCATAAAAATGAGAAATAAAAAAATGAAAACACATCCAAGCACAACCTTAGCTTTTTTAACTCGTGAATTTAGATAGAATGCATTCTATAGAAAACCAAATATCACTGAGGCCCATTTGGTACGACTTGTGAATGGTAATGATAATGGGTATTGTTGTATCCGGTGTTATTCAATGCCGGAATAACAATAAATCTATGAATGATATGTGCAATGTACGATCAAAGTTGTAAATGAAGTGAAACAAAGGATTGGTCACTACTACACATTGGAACTTGGACAGCTCCACTTGGACAGCTCTTTTTTCAAACAGCTCTCCAAGCTACTACTTGGAGAGCGATTTTATTTAAAAAAAAAAAAAGACAGCGGTTAATAACCGCTCTCCAAGAATAATTCTTGGAGAGCGGTTAAAAACTGCATTGCAAAACCCTTAGAGAGCGGTTAAGAACCGTTGTCCAAGGTAAAGATTGGACAGCGGTTCAAAACCGCTCTCTAAACCCTGAAACCCTTATAACGCGTCCAGTCCAGAAGCAGCCCCCATTTACGGGATTTCATCCCTCTTCCTCCTCCTCCTCTATTTTTCGCCGTTGCCGTCGCCCTACCGCGTTGTTGCCTTCGTCGTCTCCCTTACATAGTACCACGCCGTTGCCTTAACCGTCGCCCTCCTCCCCTACCGCGCGTTTGCCTTCGCCGTCGCCCTTCTCCTCCCCTCTCGCGCCTTGCCGTCGCCGTCGCCCTCCTCCTCCTCCTCCCCTACCGCCGCCGCCGCCGTCCTCCACCTATAGGGCAATTTTCTTTTATATATATATGTATATATATATCTATGTTAGTATATATATATATATATGCATGTATATTAATTGTATATATATCTATATTATGATATATATATATATATATATATATGTTAGGATTAATTATTGTTATTGTTAGAATAATTGGCTTGGCTTGGTTTTAATTGTTTTTATATGTTAGGATTTATTGTTGTTTGATTTGGTTTAGCTAATTTGTGATTTTTTTATGTTAATTTAGAGATGAATTTGATTATGCACTCCAAGTGTTTGATTAAATGCATGTGTGTAGAATTTAAACATAAATTAAGATTGGGATATATTTTTGAATTGGTTGGTGATTTTTTATGCTAATTTAGAGATGAATTTCATGATGCACTCCAAGTGTTTGATCAAATGCATGTGTATAGGATTTAAACATAAATTAAGATTGAGATATATTTTTGAATTGGTTGGTGATTTTTTATGCTAATTTAGAGATGAATTTCATGATGCACTTCAAGTGTTTGATCAAATGCATGTGTGTAGGATTTAAGCATAAATTAGGATTGTGATATATTTTTGAGTTGGTTGGTGATTTTTTTATGCTAATTTAGAGATGAATTAATTTCATGATGCACTCCAAGTGTTTGATCAAATGCATGTGTGTAGGATTTAGGCATAAACTAGGATTGAGATATATTTTTGATAGTTCCAAATAAGGATTGGGATATATTTTTGAGTTGGGATACAAATAGAGAATAAGTAATATAAGTAAAAACGTAGGTTTCATTAGCAACAAATTATGTTAGGTTTATATTCATAAATTTACTTATCTTGGGGTGTTGCAATCATGTTGTCTTTTCTAGTTCTATATGGATTAAAAGTGGGTTCGAGCAGATCGATTATCATATGAGTATAGGAATGGGGTGGAAGAATTTTGTAATCGTGCAATTAGGCACTTCACCGACCTTCGGTACATTCCATGTCCGTGTTGGAAATGAATGAATGGAAAAACTATTAGTGGTCGAGAAAATTTATTCGTCCACTTGATGATTCACGGTATTGATAAAGCATATACCGTTTGGACATCTCATGGTGAGACAAGAGATAGATGTAGCTCAAGCAACCTAGGAACTGACTTTAGGTTTGAAGATACAGTGGATGCGGATATTTTCTATGATGTACCGACTGTTGATACATCGAGCGGGGATGACGGTGATCTGCGAGATCACCCTTATATGTCAGAGAAGTTAAGGGATTCTGCTGGATTACCACTGTGGCCCGGGTGTGAGAAGGCAACAAAACTGTTAGCTGTGTTGATATTGTTCAACCTAAAAGTAGCTCACCAGTTGTCCGATCAGTGCTTCACAAGTATGCTGGAAGCAGTTAGTGGTCTATTGCCTGATGGAAATGTACTGCCTACGAGAGCATATGATGCTAAACAAATGCTCAAGTCCATCGGATTAACACATCAGAAAATTCATGCTTGTCCGGGTGATTGTATCTTATTTCGGAAGGAGTATGCAGAACTCGATGAATGTCCCAAGTGTGGGGAGAAGCGATATAAGAAAAATAAATCTCCCGCGAAGGTGATGTGGTACTTTCCGATAATACCAAGATTCAGGAGAATGTATAGTAGCGTTGTGGATGCTAGAAATTTAACTTTGCATCATGATGATAGGATCAAAGATGGAATGCTAAGACACCCTGCTGATTCAACCCAGTGGAAGACATTCGATGTCAGACATCCAGAATTTGGCAACGAGCCACGGCACTTGCGTCTTGCACTCTCAACTGACGGAATGAATCCATTCGGTATCCAAAGTACCAACCACGGTACATGGCCAGTGATACTGTTAGTTTATAATCTTTCACCCGAGTTGTGCATGAAGCGCACTTACATGATGTTTTCTATGTTGATATCAGGACCCAAATAACCTGGTAACGACATAGATGTATATCTGGCTCCTTTGATAGAGGACTTGAAGCTCCTGTGGGATGAGGGTGTCGATGTGTACGATGCTTGTAGAAAGGAGAATTTCAAGTTGAAGGTCGTGCTGTTTGGAACTATCAATGACTTTCCCACTTACGGGAATCTATCTGGATATAGTGTGAAGGGGGCCGATGCATGTCCTTGTTGTACCAAGCAGACACATCACATTCGCTTGAGTCAGTGTAGGAAGACTGTTTATATGGGACATAGGAGGTTGTTGGACCCAACGCATAAGTACAGAACAATGGTCGATGCATTCGATGGCACAATCGAGACAAGTGAAGCACCACGTTTATTGTCAGGTTCGGATGTATTGAATGAGATAAAGAATATCGACACACAGTACGGAAAGAGCTTCGCCAAGAGTGTCCCCACTAGCGGTTGGAAGAAGGAATCAATTTTCTTTCAATTACCCTATTGGAAAGAGTTGTATGTTAGACACTTCATTGATCTAATGCACGTTGAGAAGAACGTTTGTGCCAGCTTCATGCCAATTACGTCTTGATGAGTTGGTCTGTCCACCAATTTCCAAACTTGATTCCTCTCAAATTGTTCCAGCTCCTCCTGCATGGCTAGAATCCAGCTTGCGTCTTGTAGAGCTTCCTCTACTGTAGTTGGTTCCTTCAAAGACAGATAACAACAGTACATGGAACTTTCACCAATCTGATATCTAGTTTTGACTCTATCAGATGGGTCTCCGATAATCAGATCAGTTGGATGACTGGTAATCCAGGTCCTTCTGTTCTGATGTGCGTCTGTTTGGAGAACATCATCCATATCTGACAGTTCATTACTAGTGATTGGGAGTGGTGCGGAGTTATGATCCACTTGATAAGAACATGTCTCAGCTGATGTTGGACTCATCATGTGCTGATGTCTGTTCGTAGGAACTTCAGGAGTTCCCCCTGAACCAGATGGTTCAGTTGTTATTGTCTCAGCTGTAACAGCTTCTTCACTGACAGTTGTGCGTACCTTAGGGTCTGATTGACCTGTTGAATCAGCAAGATCAAGTTATGGGATGTACACTTTTATGTGTTCAGCTTCTTTCTCCTTGATGCTTAGCTGATCCATTTTCTGCGTGTCAGATAGCGATTGATTTGGTACGGCTTGTTCTGAGGCAGATTTCTCTTGTTCAGAAGATGTCTCATCAAAGACCACATGGGGTATTTCTCCCACAACTAGAGTTCGTTTGTTGTATACTCTGAAAGCCTTGCTGGATGAGGAATATCCTAAGAATATGCCCTCATCTGACTTGGCCTCAAAAGTCTTCAACTGACTTTTCCCATTGTTGTGAATGAAACACTTGCACCCAAAAACATGGAAGTATGAAACACGAGGTTTTCTGTCTTTCCATAGTTCATAAGGTGTTTTGAAGTGAGTCTTAGTCAGAGAACATCTGTTCTGAGTATGGCATGCTGTGTTGATTGCTTCTGCCAAAAAACGGCTTGGTGTAACATGTTCAGCTAACATAGTGCGAGCAGCTTCCTTGAGAGTTCTGTTTCTCTGTTCTGCTACTCCATTTTGTTGTGGCGTTCTTGCCGCTGACGTTTCATGCTTTATCTGATATGATTTTTACTATGCTGACACCCTTCTCATTTTGTAGCTTCTTGAGCAGCTCGAGTATCTTTGTCGTTGTCTCATTCTTCTTGTATAAGAATACAACCCAAGTAAACTTGGAATAATCATTCACGATTACTAGAGTATATTTGCGTCCACTGAGACTGACTGGTGTAACTGGTCCGAATAGATCCATATGGAGCAGTTGCAATACTCTACTAGATGTTGGTCCAGGTATTCCCTTGAATGAGGCTTTAACTTATTTTCCCATCTGACATGCAAAACATGTCTGATCTTTGGAGAATATCTCATTTGGAAGTCCTCAACCAAAGACATCCTAGCTATCTTGTTAAGGGTCTTGAAGTTCAGATGACTCATTTTTGTGCCAGAGCCAACTGCTACTTTTAGAACTCTTAACAATTAAGTATGTATTCTTCGGGTAACTATTCCAATCTGCTGTGTAGATCGTGCCTTTCCTTGAACCAGTTAGCAAGATTTGTTGAGTGGCTCGATTCCTTATCGTACACTTGTCGCTCGAGAACTCAACGCTGAATCCGTTGTCACAGAATTGTGATACTGATAGTAGATTGTGCTTCAATCCTTCGACATACGAGACTCCAGTTACTTGTACATCATTATTCTCTAAGGTTCCGAATCCCTTGGTAAAACCAAAGTTATCATCACCGAAGAGTACACGTGGGCCTTCTTGTTCTTTGTAAGATCTAAGGAGATGTTTGCTTCCAGTCATGTGCCTTGAGCATCCACTATCGATGTACCAGATAGTTGCTTGTGCACCTCCTTTGTTGGCCAGTCCCACGCGAACCTGCAATCAAATCAGGCTTTAGGTACCCCTTTGGAATTGGGTCCTGGGGGGTTAGTAATGGATTTAGGGATCCACACAAACAGAGCACTTCTATGGTAATCAGATAGATTAGAAGGTCTGATTTCTCTCCCATACAAATCAACATAATCATACGTCTCTTTATATGTTTTCTGATTAGTATTATTATTCGTGTGAGCCTTGGTTGACTTAGAAGACTTGAGATTTTTCTTTATATTTTGTCTTCTTTTAATCCAGTGTGGCTCAGGTGCAGTAGCCCTAGATCTCTGGTTATAAGGGTAGGTACGACTGCTACCATCAAAAGATTCATATCTTTTTGGCATAGGTGGTCTTTGCGGTTTACCTATAAACTTGCTTATTAGGCGGTGACCTTGATTGGGTCTCGAGATTAGATTTCCTTTTTACAGTTGTCTCTTCGATACCTAATCTGTTTGATCGAGTTGAGGTTTCTTGAAGAAGAACTGGTTCTTCTGTTGATTCCTCGGTGATGCTTTATCGATTAGGGGTCCATTTATGTTCCCTTTTCGATTAGGCACCGCTTTTACTTGCTCAAAGTCTCTTTTTCCCTTATCGATACAAGTTTAGCTTTTAGTGTATCTTTGTCGAGAGACTCGTTTGATTACACCCTTCTAAAGTGAATCAAACAAAGCTTTTGAGGATGTAGAAGGGTTCTCATACCCAATTCCTTCTTGTTAGTCGACGTTAAAAATAGGTGTTCATTTCTTGAACGGTTTTTGATGACTTCGTGAAAACCTCTATTTTCTTGCAAAACTATCCTCGATAGATTTTAGACTCTCATGTAGTCGGAATAGCTCATCAAATTTAGCTTGAAGGATTTTGAAATCATCGACTTGTCGTTTGTTGATTGCTAGGCGATCTTTGATCTGCTTTTTTCTGATCGAAGATTTAACTTTCGAGCGTTAAGTTCCTCGATTACCTTCGAAAGCGGTTTCAATGATTTCGATTCGGTAGCTTTCTTGAGAGCGTTCTCTTTAACAAGTCGATTATTTACGATCCTTAGCTTGTCATTTTCACTTCCACTATTGTATAAGTGTCTCTTTGCATCGAGATAGATCATCAAGCAATTGCTCGAGTAGAGCTGCAAGTCAATCTCTCCAAAGAAAGTGCTAATAATAGCGGTGTGGAAATTGAAAAAGCGAAGGTTTGGAGGTTACCTCCATTGGTACTCCTTGGCCATCGAGCGAACTTCATCGTCATCTGAAGAGAATATCGGATCTTCATGCTCGTGGAAGTCAACAACACCGCTTATCGAGGCGAAGTCTTCTCTACGGATGAGTAGCGAGAATCCTCGGAAAAAGGATAGGAATCGTCGATTCGGATGTGTCGGCGACACAGGCTTTCCTATCTACGGCGTTGCTCTCTTTTTTCGTTTCTCTTCTCTTTCTCTCGGGAGTCGGTCGAGGCGTCCGGTCTTTGTAGTGACTGGTTTCTCGCCGATTGAAGCATGATCCTCGATCTCACGGAACTTCTCTGCCAAAGAGAGTCACTCCGTCTGTAGGATCTGTCGGGTGACTTCCCTTCGATAATGTCCCGAACTCCTTCATTAGATGTGTTATCTCTTCTCTCATCTGTCAGATCACCTATTTTCTTTTCTTCTCCGTGATCTCTTCGATCATCAGATCTGGTTCTTTCTCGTGATTTGTCAGTTGGCCTCCTGTTTCTTGATAGTCACTGTAGAATCTCCGATACTTACCAAGCTAAGTATTTGTTCTTTCAAGTTTCTGACAGTAGCGAAGCGTCTGTTACCTTGACTCATTATGTTTCCAACGAGTTCGGTGGCCTTCGATCTGCTTCTTTGGTTGCTTTAAATGCTGGCCCGATTTAGGCGTTGAGGCTTCAAAGCGGGCTTTTTAAATCTTCATCTGCTTGTCCTCTTTCGATTAAATCGAACTCGTGAGCTTTAAGGCTTAGGAACAAGCTACTCGGTTTCATCTTTGAAATGTCTTAGCAATCCTTGATTAACGTGACTTTCATGTCCCATTTCTTGGTGAGAGATCTTAAGATCTTGTAGTTGATATCTTTGTCTGACATCTCTCTTCCAAGTTCTCATAGCTTATTTACTGACATGGTGATCCTCCCATCGAGCTCGTTGATTATCTCGTTGGGCAACATCTTTAATTTTTCAAACTTCACCAGTTCAGCTTGTAGTCGGCTGTCTTTGATCTGATCATTTCCTTCGCATATCTCAGCAAGAGTATCCCACATTGCTTTTGCGGTTTTGAGATACTTTATCTTCTCGGTGACTTTATCCATCGTCTTCATGATTATATGCCTGGCGATTGTATCTAGAGTATACAGATTTCTTTCCTCTGCATCCATCAGGGCTGGATTTTTTCGTACTAGACTTCCCGTGGCAAAATCTGGATCTCCTCCAACTGCTGGGTTGTCGTGATATATGATGATGGGTCCTCGTTCGATGACTTCCATCATTCTGCCGCTTATCGATCCTAGATGGTTGCACATATATATGGCCCAATCTGCATACTCATCAATTGAAAACTTAGGCAAATCATGATACATGCCAGAGGTATTATCCATGCTGAGTGATTTTGAAAACGAATGAGTTTTGAAAACGGTTTTTCAAGATCTGTTCAAATGACCACAAAGATTCTTCCTCAAGAATCGATGATACTCAAAGCCAGTGGTCTGTAGAACCACTGCTCTGATACCACTTATAGGTCCCGAACGGGTTTTGTGAGGGTGGAAGTCTAGAGGGGAGGGGTGAATAGACTTCTAAAACTTTTTGTGTGGATCAGGTGTGAACTATGAGACACCCGATCGAGTCTTTAGTGTATCGGTTTAGACCGATGTTCAATCTTCTTGAGTGCCCGAGGCGATTAGTTTGATATCCGTCGGTTTAAACGAATGGTGCGGAAGCTTGTTTTTACCGTGTGAAAAACCGGTTTATCAATCGATTCTTAGGTCGATTTTCAACCATTTGACTAAGGTGTCAATCTGATCGAATCGATTTGCTTGGTCGGTGAGAGCTTAACTTAGAATATGTATGCAGTTTTAAACTCAGTTGTGTGACTTGTGTAAAGCAATAAGAAAGCAAGTAAATGCACACAAGACTTTTTATAGTGGTTCGCATTTAAACCCGTCCTATGTCCACTCTTCCCTTAACACAGGGAACCTTAACCTACTTTTAACTTTGTGGGACTTATATCCTTTTCAGGATGGCGAGATGTTTACCGAAGTTCTCACTCTTACAAACTTAACCTCACGGGACTTATATCCTTTTCGGGATGGCGAGATGTTTACCGAGTTCCCACTCAAGCTTAACCTCACGGACTTATATCCTTTTCGGGATGGCGAGATGTTTATCGAGTTCCCACTCTACAAACGTAACCAATGGGACTTATATCCTTTAAAAAGGATAATGAGAGATGTTTATTGAGTTCGCACTCTCTGCACTTAACCTAACTTATGTTTGGGTAAAGAATGTTTGAGGGTTCCAACCGAAATCTATCCTCGATGCTTTAGGTAGCCAAAATGCTAGTGGATAGGATTTCTTGCTAAGAACTAATGAGATGAACACTCTAAGAATAATCTTCAAATGTAGTGTTCTTTGAGCGGAGATTTTCTTTGTAGCTTTAGCTTCTTTTTTTGGTGTCTCCGTGTTTGTTCTTTTTTTGCTTGTTCTCACTTGTTGGTCCTTGTCTTCAAAGTGAGGATCGATCCCATTTTATAGACATCGAAATCAAAGAGCCGTTGGAGAGCAATTTGAATTTTGGGCTATATTAGGTAGGTTGTAGGATATGATTGTGGCGTGCTCGATTATATAGCGTGGCGTAGGCATCATTAGCGCGCCGTTTTTGTCCGCAACATCGTATCCCGCAATGTCGACTCTTTTTGTGCGTGTCGCTTTCTCCTTTAACTTTCGGCGCGACTTCGAAATTTGTCCGTTAGGCGATTGATATTCTTTTTGTAGAAGATTAAATCTTGTCTGGTGTATCTTTTTTATTGTGAGTTACTTGATCGGATGGCGATCGATCTACCTTGTTTGAGTCTTCGGATGCACATTGTCTTAGCTTCAATATCACGGACTCTGGCTTTGAATGTAGGTCTTGGTCTTTTGATCTTGGTGTCTCTCGAGCCTCGGTGTATTCAATCATCTTGAGTCTTGGGTTTATTCTTGAGTCTTGAGTTTATCTGAGTCTTCAAGTTCATCTCCGAGTCTTGAGTTCATCTGAGTCTTGAGTTCATCCGAGTCTTCGAGTTCATCCCCGAGTCTTCGATGTCTTCTTGTCTTCACCGATCTTGACTTCTTGTCTTACGATTGTGCTTAGTCTTGATCATCGACCTTATCTCCGGGTCATCCGATACTTGACTGACCTATACATATTGAGTTCCCCCTCAATATGTGACCTATCTTTTACATCAGCTATCTATACATTTCAGCTGGTCATCTTAATCTGATTCTAAGTCATCAGTCAGCTAACAGGTCTGACTGGTCCTATTACAACCTGTTTTGGAACTTCCATCAAAACTAAGTTACAGATTTCCCAACAATCATGATCTTTGGTTATGCGCACATTTTAAGGCAAGATAGAACGTATTGCAATGGGCAAGAAAGTCTCCATGATGACATGATAGTCATGCAATTTCAGATTCATCAGTCTCACGCCATCATCTGATACAAGTCTCTGTAGGTTGGACGAATAACCCTTTGGAACTTTCACATCCTTTAGCTTCTGAAGTAACTCTTTTCTCTCATTCTTGGACAAGGTTTGTGCAACAGGAGGTAAGAACGGTTGACTCCTTTCTCTAGGCACCACTACAGGAAATCGCACATTTCGTGACGAAATTTGATAGGGCATAAGACATTATATTCTCGTGTTTAATTTGAGCGAGTTGTTTATTAATATTTGAAATAATAAAGTGATTTTTAAGTAAAATAGAATTTAATATTGATTCGAGTTCACAGAATATTAAGTAATAAAATGACTCGTGATAATTTTATGCATAACAGTGATAATTTTTTTACATAATAATAATATTAAGTAAAATAGAGTTTAATGTTGATTCGGGTTCACAATTTTTTTTGTCAAAGTATTATAACTTATATTTATAATATAAATTTAATGACATGTACCAATTTACATTACAAATTAAACCATCACTACTTCTTCGCTTCCTCCTGTCCTATTTTTAGACGGTCCATTCAATTTTTGACTCGTATTTTAGTGAGCGATTTGTTTATTAATATTTGAAATGATAAATTAATTTTTAAGGTGAGGTATGATAGTCCTACCCCTCATCTATCCTACACAAGAATTGAGCGACATTGGGTGCAGGGGGAGCACTGGACTCACCCGAACTCTTACGAAATTATATAGTATATATATATATATATATATATATATATATATATATATATAAGTTATATTTTATTCTTAATAAGTAATATTGTTAAAATTGGTTCATGTCTCTTTGTTAATGTCATTCTATCAATCATGCACCAGGTTTCAATTTTTGTTTGTCACACTTTCGATCCTTTATTATTTTAGGTTTCAATTTTTGTTGAACACATTTTCGTTTATTTTTTTTCTTTCTTTTAGTACAAATTATTTGGGGTTAAATATTGAACATCTTCCTTTAATCATGAATCAGATTGAGGTAGTTTTTTATCACACTTATTATTGAAACCACAATTTTTAATAATTTAATTTTAAATATTTTTCTATGAATATTTTTTACTAAATTCACATTTTTTATTTGATTAATCAATTTATATGTATATAATTTTTTAAGAGAATGAGATCAGGATTTCAAATACTATTATATAATTATATTAATTAAACGAACTCTAATGTAATAAAATTAATTTTTAAACTATATATATATATTATAAAAATATATTTTAAATTCTTTTATTTTATTTCATTAAGTTCTTTTATATTTTAAATTCTTTTATTTTTTTAACCAGGTTTCATACATGAACTCTATCATTGTTATGTGTAAAAACTATCACTGTTATGCACAAAAACTTTTACTGTTTAAAAATATAAAATATTTTTTACACAGTGATTGTTTTTGTACATAACAATGATAGTTTTTATACATAGCAATGAGAGTTTTTGTATGTAATAATAATACTTAAATAACCGAGTCCATAGCATGAACCAGGTCTATACAAGTTTCTGTCATATATTTTTACCATCATATACAATATTTTTTAACAATATAGTAAGTATAATGCTAATTAGTATTACGAACGCAAAACACATTTTAAATTTCATGTCTACATAAAAATAATATTTTATTTAAAGGATTGCAATACTTTATTCTATAAATATAGAAAGAATTGTTTATGTCCAAATTAAATAAACAATTATTATTCAATTTAACTAATGAAGATTTTCAGCGCCATCCCAAAAAATTTGTGAGCCAAAAAAATTTGCCAAAAATCTGAGCGCCACTCCAAAAAACTTTGGAGCCAAAAAAATTTGCCAAAAAATTCCAGCTGGCCTTTCGAAAAAATTTGAAGAGTTTTTCAAATGTTATTTAGGAAAATCCCTAAAAAATAGCTTTGGTCCTTCTTTCAATACCATATATATCATATGTGCAAAATTAATTCCTTAAATTTCGTATCAAATCATCTCATTGTAAAAACCATATATATATAACTCATAATATACGCAACAAAAAAATGTTCCTCTCTTCCTCGATCGTGTGCCATATAAACTGATTTCATCCTGTAATTCAGATTTCTTGAGGTCAATGGAACCTAATTTTTTCTTTTTTAGTTTTTTAATCTTTAATTAAACTTTTAGATTCTTCCAAATTATTCATGGACGCAATCATACTTCTATATGTGTTTATGTAAAATTGCCTTTGATAATGCTGTGTAAAATTGTTCTTTTTTTTTTTTGTTGTTGATTTTACGTTCTTCATGCTTTATGTAGTTGTTGGTTATATTGTTCATAGTTATAATTACAAAAATGATTTTCTAGCAGACCGTCTCATATATTTAAATACTAGAATATATTTGAATTATCAAACTAAATCGGAACCAAAACTTGGGTAGCTAGGTTTGGACTCTAATTTGAACACTTATTATAATTTAATTTGTTCAAATAATATATACAAGTTGGGGATCTTCGCCTAATTCGATCCTAGTGAAGAGCTATATACTATACTGGTGCAGGGGTACTAAGAGAACCCCTTAATAAAGGTTATGAATATGGTAGTTTAGGTTATATGTTAATTGGTGGTTTTTACGTAATATTTTTTAAATGAGATGAGCTTTTACAGACTCATATTTCATCTATTTAAATGTAATTATGTTTTTTTATGTTTTGACCGAGTCTTATTTACATTCATTGCTCATTTTGCTAATCCAAGATTGCAATATTATTAAACTTTGTGATATTGTCATTGTTTTGTTCTTCCAGATTTTTCATATGGCTCCCGGAGGTCCATCAAACTTGAAACGAAAAACGCAATTTTGTTTCTATAATGCATCTTAAGGGACAACTTAATAGGGGAAAAGGGATAGGAGGTCAAAATGATACGAACTCAAAAATCGAAAGGAGATGCAAATGCAAATAATCCCGAACACCGTAAGTTATCCCACTTTGTCAAATTTAGCACCTCGGTCTTCAAAATACCCGAAGATGAAACCTCTCCAATGCCATCCGTGGAGAGCATTCAAAGATGCATCAAGTGAAGATCTTTCTTTTATGCAAAGAGTACAATTTTTTTTAGTGTTCTTGAGTATCTAAATTTCATAATAATGTACATAAAATTATAAATTGTAACATACATTTATTATTCACGTGTAGTCATGGTTCCAAAATGACTCGAGGCAAAAAACAACTGGAAAAGGATTATTGAAATATTTTAATACTAATGGGAAGATGAAGATTAACGTGGACACATCAATAAAGCGGAACTATTAATGCGACGAAGTCGACCAAAATTTGCTACTCAAATTGGTTTAGTAATGCGGGATGTTCTTCCTGTACCCAAAAAATGGAAAGATGTGGACGAGGGCAGTGGATTGACTCCAGGGTTTGACCATCTCGAGGTGTGGGTTACAAAAATTAATGTGTTGTATATATTTTTTAACACTTCTTATAATCTAATGTGCATGTTTTTATGTGTATTTGTAGATGCACATGGATGTGAATATGGATAAACAGGGTGTGAAACGATGTGTGATCGAGCGGATGAAAATCACTTCTCGACAAAAGTGTTACCATTTGCATCAGCACTTTCGTCAGTATGCAACTTTGGAAGAGGCTAAGAATAACAAGCCAAAGTCTGGTCCAGACGCTGAAAACTGGGAAGACCTGTGTGATTATTTCGCATCACCAGAATTCAAGGTAATAATGCTATAAATTCATAATGGCTGTGATTTTTCAGTGCCAAATTCTAATTTGTAATTTTACAATTCTAATTCTCTTGTAGCGTCGTAGTGAGGTAAATAAAAGCAACCGTCAGAAATTGAAATGCAAACATGTTGTCGGAAGAAAAGCTTTTACGGTTCGATCGCATGAAATTGTGAGTATATAATTATGCACTTATATGCTAGGTTTAAAATTTCTTTCATGTGTTGATATTTCCTTACTAGTTCAGTTGTACTATTCTTGCAAAAGATATACTACAGTTTTAGGGAATTAGCAGTGGCACATTACAAATGTGTTGCCCTTTGATGGTGGACTGTTTTAATTTAACATTTCTTGACATCTTACACCTATGAATGAGAACTTGTGAGGAAACTATTATCTAATCAGTTTTAGATCAGGGGATAAATGTATTGCAACCTTTTGTTTTACTTAATCTTTGATTTGATGATGAGTTTTAGATCGAGAGTAATCGTTTTTTTTTATAGTCTCGTCTTGAGTTAGTTTGGAGAGAACCATCTTTTAATTCACTTGTATAAGGATACTCACAGTACAAAGAAAGATGGATGGAAATCAAATGAGGCGAAGATGAATTGGGTAAGTTGTGTAGACATATTTATGATATTAAGTTATGTTACAAATTTTGATGTTAATTAACTTCTATTTTATTCTTTATTATTAGGACATGATGATGAAAAAAAAAGACGAGTATATTGAGCTTGGAATTGAGAAGACTGAAGAAGAGATAGTCCTTGAAGTGTTGGGTCATGGATCAGGATACAGAAAAGGTCTTGGTTACGGTCCCACGACCTCCAAGTAAACGCAACTCGTTGTAACGATACCTCTAGTGAATATAAAGATGAGCTAGAAGAAACAATAGAAGAGTTGCAGAGTCTAAAGCTAAGGTGGAAGAACTTCAAACACAAGTAATTGATTTGAAAAAGACGAGCTTGTCACAAGAAAATGCAAATTTCATAAAGACAACTCTCCAAGCAAGGTGCAAATTTCTCAACAAACTAATGGCCATGTTCAACGATGAAGAGATGGAATGATAAAGGTTAGCTTCTATTCTTCTATATCTATTTATATAATGTTTATGCCTGCTCCCCCAAGCTTGTATGTGAATCATCCATATGTTTATATCTTAGTTTTGCTAAAATCTGGTTTGTCAATGGAGTATGGTCCGACATATTTACATATATATAAGTTTATTTGCAATAATGGGTGGTGCAAATTTATTAAATTGATGGTATTGTTTGATTGAGATGAGTTTTGATTGGCTTTATGGTTTTTAATTGTAATATGTTATTTTATGTTTTTGGGGTTTTCCTGTGAGAGATTACAGTTGCTTTTGTTTGTGATTTTGGATGTTGTAGTTTTGTATTCTTTATATTATTGATAGTGTGAATGTTGGTGGTATCGGTTAGGTTTGTTTGAAAATGAAGGTTTTGCTGAATCTGATTTTGGATATGAATCTGATTGATGAATTTTCATTAGAAATCTTGATGAGCTTTAATTTTCCTTTATTGTAGATCGATTGCATGTGCTTCATTTTGCTTCATGTTTTTTTAAAATTAGGTTGTACTATATTGCTGTTAGAATATCTGTTGAAGGCACCAACCTTTTGTCCATACAATTTTATGTTTACCTTTCGAGCAATTTAAAAGCATAGTCTTATTAATTGAGAGGATGTGAATCATCTTGTTTCTTCTCGAAAGCAATTTACACCTTTACCATAGGTGTCACACGTTTTTTACGTGAATCTGGTTGGAAGAGTATACCGTAGTTCGATCTTTACAATATGTATAGTTATGTGTATAAAAGTGTTCGGAAGGATAGAGTGTCTACAATAGATGCAAATTCTTGGTCCTTTTTAACAAAGACGGATTTTGGGAAATAGAAAAGGGTTATGTAACAGTGATAAACCATCATAATGTTGCCAGGGTTGAATTTTTTATTTAACATGACATTTTCGGATTAGTTCTTAGCCAACATTAGTATTTCTACTAAGGATAATACTACTTACAACCATGTTCTTGATTTCTGTTCACTCTTAAAGACAATTTTTCTGGACTTGTCAAGAATTTGTTCTAGTGTGTGACTTTTGCAGAAAATATGTCGGGTTATTCTGGGTAGTGAAAAGAAAACAAATTTAAATTATCTGTATGCTTAAATATGCATCAGCGTGTTAAATTTTTAAGAAATTTAACTTTATCCTTACTAGTTACAATATTTATTGAACTCTGTTTCTAAAAGAAACTAGAATGATGAGATGGGGAAGAATGTGGAAATAAAAAGATAATGAAGTAGGATTAGCTTCTGTCAGTGTAATGCCTCTGATAAACTGGAGCTAATAAGTAGGGATTTTTTTATATCTATGAAAGTCCTAACCATAGAGATCAATTATTAATTGGAAATGATTTTAAATAAGTTTTTCACAGTTAATTTATTCAGTCTGTTTGGTTATACATGCAGTTTTTCAACAAGAGCGCGAGGTTTCCTGAATTCATACGAATTGCTGATCTGCAAGACCCCGAGAAAGGTTACGTGGTTGACGCATACTACTCTCTGAAAATTGAAATCTCCATCACATGTTTATTTTGCTAACTCAAACCTTTTTACTTTTGCAACTTAATTTGGATGTGTATCTTTTATCTTATGCTGCCTTATCTAGACTACTAGGATGTGATTTAATGAAACTAGAATTGCGCTTTTGCAGTTAATTTACCTTTCTTTGAACTAGAAGAATATACTATCCGCATTTTCAAAAGACTTAATATTACTTGTGATAAGCTCCTACTCTTCCAATCCTTCATTTTTTTTTTTTTTTAGTTTTGTTGTGATGTTTTTTCTATTACATTTAGTAATTGAAATTAGTTTATCATGGCTATTTGTATGATCACTTATTACTTTAATATATAAAATTCAAATAATTCTTTAATAAATTTAATCATTTCTAGATTGTCACCATAGTTTTTTTAATGACAATTATCATCTTCGTCACTAAACAATATTTTATTATGACAAAAAAAAATTGTCACTATTTTCACATTTTTTTTAACGATGGAAAATATTTGTCACTAGATACTAATTAGTAATGACGATATATGTTGTCACTATACCATAGTTTTTTTAATGACAATTATCATCTTCGCACTAGACAAAAATTTTATTATGTCACTATTTTCACATTTTTTTAACGACGCAAATTATTTGGTCACTATAGCCTACATTTTTGTGACGAAATTGTTTGTCACTATATAATAAAATATTAAATTCGCTCTTGTGTAATTCTTTTTCTTGACGAAAAATTTTGAAAAAATGACAAAATTTATGTTGTCACTTAGATCTAAACTTTTAGTGATGGTTATCGTATTAAATCACTAAATATTATATTATAATCTGAAAAAAAATAATTTGTCACCATTTCTCCATCATTTTGTGACAATAGAACTTTTGTCACGAAATGTAACTTATTGGTGACAACTTATTTCGTCATTATACATGTACAGAAATAGTGACAATCATTATTTCGTCACGACAAAAATTAAATTGTCATGTAAAGATAAACTTTTAGTGACGAAACACCATATTCAATGACGAAATTTGAAGCCAAATGTGACGTTTTATTTGTCACTATAGATGGAATGATATAGTGACGATGACCTTTAGCGTCATCAAAAGATAACTTTATATGACGAATTTAAATAACGTCGCATTTACCTAATATGACGCACTATAGGTGACGTTCTTTGTGACGAAAAATTTTCGTCATCAAACACCTTTTGTGACGAAAAATGATGATTTTATGACGAAATTTGTCGTCACGAAATGTGCAATTTCCTGTAGTGAAACATCTCGGCCATCCTGAAAAGGATATAAGTCCCGCAAGTTAAAGTAGGTTAAGGTTCCCCTGTGTTAAGGGAAGAGTGGACGTGGGGATGTGTTTAAATCGAACCACTATAAAAAGTCTTGTGTGCATTTACTTGCTTTCTTATTGCTTTACACAAGTCACACAACTGAGTTTAAAACTGCATACATATTCTAAGTTAAGCACAGTCTGCACCAAGCAACTGATCTGATCAGATTGACACCTTAGTCAACTGGTTGAAAACTGACCTAAGAATCTGATTGATAAAACTGGTTTTTCACACGGGTAAAAACAAGCTTCCGCACCATTCAGTTAAATTGACAGATATCAAACTGATCTGCCCTCAGGCACTCAGTAAGATTGAACATCAGTCTAAACTGATACACTAGCACTCTGATCGGGTAATCTGCAGTTCACACCTGATCCACACGAAAAGTTTTAGAAGTCTATTCACCCCTCCCCTCTAGACTTCCACCCTCATAAAACCCGTTCGGGACCTACAATGATGCCACAAGTACAATGCAGAATAGTAGGTTGTCCATTACTGCAACTGCAGGGAATCAATAGAATACTACTTTCTTTGGATAGATTGTCAACATTTGGGAACTCGACTATGTTGTTCACCGACAATCAATCTTCGAGTGCAGTTGGGTGAGGATCCCTAACGGGGTCCAAGTTGAAAGATCTGGGTTCGTACGCGTTGATTTGAAGAATGTGGGATACAAAGATGACCCTTACATAATGGCCAGTCAAGCTCAACAAATTTTCTATGTCCCCGACCCAGTTAATAAGAAATGGTCCATCGTGGTTCTGTCAAACAAATTTAACAGTAGTTACCAGATTAGCGATGAAGATGTTGACCCAATCGATGATTCTTTTCAGAACATCACTCATTTTGTACCCTCTTTCGATGATCTAGCAAATCCACGCCCGTACCAGAGAATAATTATCGATGAGGATGAATATGGCAATCCCGATCTTGTTAACATTTATGGTCATGAACGAGAAAAGTCAATCAAAAAACGTAAAAGAAAAACAAGTGCTAAAAAGAAATGTACGACTTTATTAAATGTTGTTTCTTTTGCTTTATTGAATGTTATTTCTTTTGCTTCCTTAAATATTGTTTGTTTTTTGTTTATTAAATGTTGTTTCTTCTGCTTTACAGGATCATGTCTTATCTGCCACATCCCGGAGATGATGGAGATGATGATGGAGTACATTTAGGAGATCATGGTGGAGATTATGATGGAGATCATGGTGCTGATGATCGACATGATACTGATGACTTGAGACAGAGTGACACTTCTACTCCCACTACTAGCAGCTCTGGGGGTAAGCGCAGTAGAGGTATAGTCACGATGGCTTCTATTAAGAGGGCTCGTAGCAAGGGGAAACAAGTGCAGGTAATTTTATTACAATTGAACAGTTAAAATTGTGATTATATTGATTGATCGTTGAATCTAATTAAATAATATGTTATTGCAGTTATCATTCAATGAGTATGGGCAGGCAATCGGTAAACAGAGTGAGACGTTATCTTTCTACCTTGGAGCTGCAGTCAGGCGTATAATCCCTATCGTGCTGCCATCCAAGGACTGGCGTAGCGACAAACTGAATTCTTTGAAGGAAAGATTATGGGATGAACTTTCGGTATGTTAATTATATATATGCTTATTGAAAGTTGTTGTATGATTACTAAATTTACTACATTGTTATGTTATATGTGTACAGGGTACATTTCTCGGCCTTGATTATTCAAAGAAGAAGCAAATATTGTCGCAAGCTGGAGTATTGGCCAAGAATTTTCGGGCTTGGCTGAGAAGTCAAGCACGAGATTCGGATACTGGTCTTTACTCGACTAGTCCGCCTGAGGCGTATCAGAATTGCCCTACGGTGGCCCCATACTGGGAGGAGTTTGTGCGACGATCTTTGGAGGATGAGTTCCAGGTAAAATTGATCAATATCATTTAATGCCCTATGCTTTTCAATGTTTATCGTATTTCTATTACACTGTAGTCACGAAGTGAGAAAAATCGCAAACAAGCCAAGTCGATGGAGGCGTGATATCGTGGATCGAACAAAGGTTATGCACGCATAAGAGAAAATCTGGTGAGATCAAAATCCTAACATTTAATTTTGTTTATATATTCACTTTTAATATATTTAATAAGGGGACACGTTAATGACTATCGTCGAAAGAAGAAAAAAAGAAAGCTGAAGAGCTTGAGCCTGTTGTTACCCGTTTTGAGTTATTTCAAACTACTAGAAAGACTCGATTCGGGGATATTCCCGATTCCACTGCACAGTGTATCATCGAAGATGGGGTAAGCTATCCATTAATTTGTCTTTGAATTAGAAACTATTATTTCTAAATAAATGATTAAATAATAATCTTTTGTAATTCAGGAGCGTATGTCTCAGACCATGACGCCCGAAGACGTCCGCTTTGTCGGTGCCGATGATCTACTTGGACGGGCTATAGGTCGTCAGGAGCATCCCGGCCGCTTACAGAGTGTTGGATATGGCGTGACGAAGTCATCATTGGCCATGTTACCTGCTCTTCAAGCCATGAATATGGTGGGTATACTTTCGGAATAGGTTGCCCAGATGGCTAAAGAGTTGGAACAGATGAAGTCCGAGAGACGGTCGCATCACGGAATGTCCTCGAGTGGAGCAAGCTGTGAAAATAGTATCGCTGATGCAATGTTTTCGGCTAATGCTAGGGACGATTTTATTGAGGCACTTCGAAACGACGTCCCGCAGGTATCAGATGTGTCTCACATTTGTTTTTGTTAAAGACTAGTATATATATTAAAATTTTCTAACTAAATATCTTATTCGAACAGTCATCGACCCCATGCTTCCTTTATTTGGAGGATCCTACTCGGATGGTGGCTACAGGAATGTTGCTCAATAACTCCGATGGAGTTATTCATGGTAGTCCCATCACTCCTGGTTTCGTGAAGGTCGCGCTCGATGTACCCGTAATCGGAGAAGAGGATTCACCAGTGCCTAAACCAATTGATGATGCTGTCACAGTAGGAACAGCTGTCGGACACTTCATCAAATGGCCGACCAACTTGGTCTCTCTCACCATGAAGGAAAATTTAATATATGTTATTAAAATTCATTATCTTATTTGTCGTTCTAAATAATGTTGCAAATTGATTGTAGAAACTACCGACACCACAAAAGCCTAAACAGAAATCAAAGGGTGTCGCAGCCAGTCAGAGGGAGATACCGAGGGACTCCACTATTGGTGGTCACAGACTAATTGGTTATCCATTGCCTGGAGACTTAGATCACGACTACGCCATACAGCATACGGTGCAAGTGATAGTGGAGTCCTCTAATTTCGTATGGTCACAATTCCGATGAATGCTTACTTTCATCGGAATTGTATTGAAGAATACATTGCTCGGGAGCATGTGATTGAAGTCGTGAACGACCAGTGGTTGAGTGCAACGAGCATATCCTTTTATCTCAAGTATATGTTTACTAATTAATTCTCAGTATTTACTTTCTATATATAGTTTAATTTTCAAATTAAATATTAATTAGCGTATATATGTTGGTTAAAGATATTTGGGTGAGGTATATCTCTCCAGAGATCCTCGAGCAGGTGGAATGTATTCTTTCATATCCCCCCAAGTGTCTTGCTTAATGGCAGATAGGCCACAGACCATGGAGTGGTTAGTTTCTCATATGCTGAGTTATACTGACAGAGACCATCTCATTTTTTGGCCAACAAATGTGGGGTGAGTACAATAAACATTTCGTTAAAATTTATATTCATAATATATATGATATTTGCACATATGCTAAATTTACAGTTAATTTTAATATTCTTAATATAATATAGGAATCATTGGGTGCTGGTCGCCATAAATATGAGCACATTAAGTGTATATTTTATGGATCCAGCTGCGAATGGGTTGGCTTCAAATCGGCCTGATCTCACTTCGTACATGGAAGCGTAAGTTCATTTTTAATATTATAATATAATGATTTGTTTTACTTATTAAAATTATGCATATTTAATCTAACTTTATTTTTTAATTCTAATAATAATAGTGTGATGACGATGTATCGGAGTCGCCTTCCTAATCAAGGCTCAAGAGCTAACTTCAATAAAGTGAACTGGAATAATGTTAAGGTAAATTTAATTTATTAAGTTATCAAATTAATATAAAATAATTATAATTGTAATATGTGATTATAATTACTAATCAACAGGTACCGAGGCAACGAGATAGCGATCACTGTGGACATTTTGTGTGTTGTTATATTGAAGATATAATATGCGCTTCTCTCGATTCCTATCAACGTAAGTCAATTTATCGATTTATTTAAATTATTATTAATTGAATAAAAATTCATACTATATATATCTAACTATATTGATTAATTGATCGTTGTTTGCAGTTTGTCTATGATTGTCCGTTGGTTTGCGCTTTGTCTTACTCCAAACAAAGAATGAACAAATGGAAAATGGATTGGACATGGTACCTTTACAATCGATTCTTGTATAATTATAGATAGAGTGAGATAACTTTTGGTAGCATATTACTTATATATATTTGTATTGATATACTTCTTGCATGTTTTAATTTGTTGTATTGGACGGAAATTTATTTCATGATATGTGTATGCATTTATTAATTTATTTGATGTTTTTGTATTAATTGGACGTACGTATATATATTATCGTGTGGTATAAAATTTGATTTTTAGTTTTGGTTTTGGTTTTGGTTTTATATAAACAGGATTTTAAAAATATAAATTAAAATTAAAAAATATATAACCGTTGTCCAAGTGTATTAATATATATAAAAAAAAGGGTTAGGAGAGCGGTTTGTAACCGCTGTCCAAGTGAATATTCTTAGACAGCGGTTACAAACCGCTGTCTAAGTTGTAACTTGCAATGTGGTTAAAAACCGTTGTCCAAGTGCAATATCTTGGACAACGATTTTTTATCAGCTGTCCAAGCTTGGACAGCTGTTACTTGGAGAGCTGTTATAACCGCTCTCCAAGTTCATTTTTAACAGCTCTCCAAGCCCAAATCTGTATTAGTGGGTGACCCGGTTCGTCTAAGAATCAGACTACGTCCGGGGGCGTCCAAACTATGTAGTATATGTATTATATCTCTTTTGTGTATCTCAATGTCTCTTTCACAAGAACGGGCCACTAGGCCTATTTATATTAAAGTTCCCGCCTCTTGGGCGGGAATTTACATAAGGAAGCTTGTGCAAAGACAGGATTTCGGCCATGGGGGGCGTCGATTACGCCCGGCTGAGTCAGAAACCGCGACCTGCAGCGTGCACCAATTGCGGGGGAGGATTGCGTGGCTTGTCGAGCGTTTCCTTTGACTGTCGAATTCGGTGACTTAGCTTAGGGTAATTCGCTTCCGACTTAAAGGCACTAGGATCCAAGTCGCGGGGCGACTTGCGGTGAGTTGTGTGTTAGTCGGCTCGTGGTCTTCGGAGGAGAGCGTTCGGATCCTTGCGAGATGGGTAATCTTATTGATATATGGATGCTCTTTTTATATCCGTGGCTTTGGGTGGCATCTAGACCGGGAGGTCGGGGGCAACGAGCTGGGATTCTCGGACCCCTTTTGGATGTAGTTTTATTTGTGTTACAACAGGTATCATTGATGGGTCAATCACTATGGGGTTATTATTTGAATTGTTATTGGTTGGTTAGAACTATCATTTGAGAAGAGTTGAGTAAGGGTGAAAGTAAGGTAATCAATTATTTTCTTCTATTATCATTACGGGTGTATCAAAACTATTGAACATAATTAATGGGAATAATTCTCATTACCCTCAACCAAGCGGCCCTGAATCTGCTAATCGTCCTTCAATTCTGATGTAATGAGCTCCGGGAAAACCTCCATTACTTCAGTAGGTAATGTCACTGACAATACTAGGTTTTTGCTATTCTTTCCATGAGTAAGCAAAACAAAGAAATTATCAAATATTACTCGCGGGGCGACTTGTGATGCCACTCCCCATCAGAAATCGATCTCGTAAAATGGAAGCCTAGTCCACTTGGAGAAAAATATTTTGTTTTCCAAAATTAGAGGTTTTCTAGTAATTTCAAGAAAGTCTAACGTTGATCTAATATAGTCTCCGGTCACTAATTTGATGGCATCATGCACCGTCCCTACGGCGTACGATAAGGGCATGCTCGTAATTTCACGTGCTGTGGATTGAGCACATGGCAGGACGATGCAATTCCCAAAATAGCGTTTAGGCATGGGGGGTTGTAATTTGTTGCGACAATCTACGGGTGGGCTTATTCGGGTCGTCTCATTGGGGCCCAGTTTTTGTGCCTTGGTCCAGCATATCCAAGCCAATGCCATTACCAGTTCAAAGTTGGTAGGAGCTCGTGAAACGTGCTCGTTATTGTTTTTGTTGTTGTTATGCTGCATAGCTAACTCTCTAAGTCGAAAAAACATTTCTGGGGTGAAGATGAATGACTTTTTTACTGTTTTTTCTCTCAGTTTAATACTGGGAAATGGAAGAACAAATGGAATTTCCAATTTAGTGAACTCGGGGTGACGGAAATAGATTTTTGGAGGTTTTCTTGGAGATAATATGGATCTATCCAAATGTGGCTTAATTGATGAAGGAAGATCTCTAGCAATTTCTGACCAAGATATCATGAAATTCGTTGTTCCCATCCCGTCAAGCATCGCATGATTGAACGTCAATCCTAGGACCACTCCTCCACATCTGAATCTATTCGCCTAATTTTAATTAAGACACAACAACAAAATATAATACACGATTATTGTGCAAGTAAATAAGACGAGAGTCAAATTTTAAAAGTCAATAGAAATAAAATCAGAAAGTGGTAAAATTATCGGACAAAAAATACTTTTCCAAAAAAGAGAACCCAATTCTGAGATAATAACGTGGATGCACCCGGTAAATTATTTCACTACAAGAAAATAGATGCATTGCTTATGAAAATTTTCAATATTTTTTTAACATGCCTACGAAGTTTCCAACGAAAATAATTTCGTCCTTAGATAGTCTAGCTTGCCTACGACTTGCCTAAATTTTTTTTTAATTATATAGGTTATTTTTAAACTACAGATATAATTGCCTACGGAAATGTAAATTGCCTAGAAAATTATTTGTGTAGATATTGTTTTCAAAAATTATTCTAAAAATTGGTAGGCAAATCGTAGACAATCCTCGCTTTTTAAGGGCCAAATTATTTTTATAGAAAAATTTCGTACACATTTGAAAATTTCCGTACAAAATTCTTTATTTTCTAACCTGAATTACTAAGGGTAGTACATCGAGTGTGTTCTGCTAGCACCTTAAATTATATCCATTTCTAAAGTGTGTAGTGCTTTAATGCAAATAATTCCTAAAATGAGTGTGGTGCTTTACTGCAAATTGAGAGGATAAGCTAAAAGCTTTTAATGAGTTTGATATCCCTTATGGGTGGTATATTATTTGCAGAATATACTTTGATGACTCACCTATATGAGTGTGGAGTGTGGCCGCTCCTATGAGACAGTGGCTAAGTCACTAGAGCACTCATGAATAACCAGGTACGCGCATGGCCTATTCGCGCACAACCGCGTTGAGCAACAAAATAAATACATGTAATGTGAACGGTAAACAATTTAAGTTACAACAATGAGTTGTTGGTTCATAGATGTTATACGCTTCACCAATGCTCAGTGATTTATACCTTATATTTCTAGGTCTGGTTCATAGTCCAAAAGAACGTCAGATTCGATGCATTACATAGTCCTATGATACCCAGTATTTTTTTTCTTTCTTTTGACGTTTTATAAAACTTATTTTTTGTTGCTTTACAAATCTTTTGAAATAGGTGGGGATTGTTGTAAATTATTTATATTTCAAATGATTTATAAAAATTAATTAATTTATTTTTTAAATTAAGCAATGACTTGGTCTTTATATTTATTCAAGCTTATCTTTTTTACCAAGTCAATCTGTTATTTTCCCTACTATTTCTCTTCCTAAATTCCATTCAGTTATTTTGAGAGCACATCTCTCAGTCAGTTCCTTTTCTCTCGATCAGTTCCTTTTCTCGTGCATAGTTTTGGTATTTGATTTATTATATGTACACATATGAAAAACACTCTGTAACAGATAAAAAACAGAACAATTCATGTAAAAAACTTTTCTTCTATTTCCTATTTTGTGTGCTGGGTTTATATTATTCTGTTGCTCCTGATCCTAGGTTTATCCTAGTAGACTTGTTGAATTTTGGGAGATTGCTAAGTGTAAATCCTTAAGGACGGTGTATTTCAAGCACACCTCAAGTGGTTTTCCTTTAATATTAGTTTTTATCTTTTCCTTATTTATTTTGATCGTTGGACTTCCTAAAATTTCCAACAATTTCCAACGAAAATAATTTCGTCCTTAGATAGTTAAGTTTGCCTACGACTTGCCTACAAAATTTTCTAATTATATATGTTTTTTTTAAACTACAAATATAATTGCCTATGGAAATGTAAATTGCTTAGAAAACCATTTGTGTAGGTATTTTTTTCAAAGATTATTCTAAAAATTGGTAGGCAAATTGCAGGCAATCCTCAACTTTTTAAGGACCAAAATATATTTATAGAAAAATTTTGTAGCCATTTGAAAATTTTCGTAGGAAATTCTTTATTTTCTAACCTGAATTACCTGAATTGCTAAGGGTAGTACATCGAGTGCGTTCTCAAAAGGTGGTTGATTATTGTACACAAGTTTCTCCGCAAGTTTCCCATCAATCATGGTGATGTCCCCTACGGCCGCCGCCATATCCTCCTCGAAAAATGCCTCCGAAAACGGGACGCCTCAGTCGACGTCGCAATCCACCACCATCTTCCCGTCAACCGCCTTCAGTCTACCTTCTAAGGGATAATACACCTCCAAGGCTTTTCTCAGAGACTGCTTCAATATTTCACCAACATCAACGTTGATTAAGGAGCTGTTTGTTTGGAACGCAAATAAAAACTCAACAGGCATGGCAACTATTTGGTCCAGGTTTGATAGCTCGTATAAACCCTTTGGATCAGTTGGACTCTTCTCATTAGGAATTACCCGAACGGTGTCGCACTTTGGGTGGTCACTTTTCCTGTGTTTAATTAGAGCACAGCACGAGTAATACTTTTAAGCAAAGTTTAATACAGTTTTGGTCCCACAGGACATGGCACCTTACGGTTTTAGTTCTAATATTTTCACCTTACGGTTTTAGTTCTAATATTTTCAGTTTTGGTCCAATGGGCGAATTTTTTTACCCGTTTGGTCCCAGTGTAAAAAAATCTATGGTGGGACCAAAACTAAAAATATTGGGACCAAAATTGTGAGGTGTCGTGTCCTGTTGGACCAAACCTGCATTAAACTCCTTTTAAGCATAAAGACGTAAAACTCTGTAGGCATTCCAGGTTATATTGTGTAGACATTTCAAGTAAGGGTTAATTTCACGTAATCCTCTAGTGGTTCAAAAATGTTGCGTGAAATCCCCGTATAGTTTGGAAATATATTGCACGAAACCCCATTTATGGTTTATAAAATTAAGCTAATTCTTGCTTTCTTTTTTTTATTTTTAGGGAAAAAATAACAGTTAACGATTTAATTTATATTTTCGTTCTATCCTTCATAATATAATCTTTAAGGCTTCCAAATTAATAAAAACAAAAGAGATAGGGAAATAGGAAATAGAAAATATTGTCAGCTAATTTTTAAGAAAATGGGAGAATTTGCTTAATTTTTATAAATTACAATACAAGGGGTTTTCGTGCAATTTCAAAATCACGATGCAATATTTTCAACCACAAGAGAGTTTCGTGTAATTAACCCTTTCAAGTTATACGATTTAGTCATAACATCTGATACAGAAAGTGGAGCAATTTTCACGGATCTTGTTCTAATTTCGTGAAAATTTTATTGCCGCAAGAAAAGGGTAAAATAGTAAAGCATGAGCAGCATACCTGAGAATGGGATCGCATATAGGCAAAGAAGATGTCATTTTAGCTCAATATATATGTGTTGATGTTGCGTACATACATATAATACAAAGGGGTGAAGTTTAGGGTTTGACTTGGTCTCCCATGAATCAGGTATATGCTATAAATTTAAATTATTTTATCAATTTTATTTATTTTCAATAATTTTTTTCTAAATCACTAAACTTGACTCGTATTATACCCTGAGTAGGGTCAAATGCTATGAATTAAAAATAAGGTTCATAGCATTAATCAGGTCTATACAAGTTTTTGTCCAAGAGTTTAGTCAATTTCCCTTATAATATAAACGTCGTTCCACAATTAATGATCCAATTAAGTTTGGCCAACTAACTGTAATTATAATTAAAGCAAAAAACTGGAGAATAATTAGATTCGCCCACCCTCGTTGATTGCTATAAAAGTTGACATCAAATTAATAATATATACTAGTATCATTTTAATACACAAATTAATGTATTAGACGGATTTATTACATATAGGAAAAGAGAAAGAAATGTTATTTTAACATTAATTGAATCTCATGGCATATTACAACTTAGAGTTAATCTTATATGAAATTTTTCACATGCGAATATTTTTTTTGTAAACCATAATAGTAGACAAAAGGAATAGCGGATGATTTCAACATCGCAAGTCCTAATATAGTCTGAAGGTGTATGACTCCTTCTTCTGGTTACAAGATGCGGGATCAAACCCTTCTTAACACATATTGACATTTGAAGTGTATATTAAATACATAACTAAAGCAATATTAAAATTCATAACAACAATAAATAAAAATAAAAATCGCAATTTATTGTATAAAACAGAACATAAGTTGTTGCAGACTTGTAGCATAGTGGTCAGGATTTCAAACACTGCTTATGCCGCCATCCTTTTTATTTAATAAGACAATTTTTAAATATTTTTACATCACATATATAAGACTTTGTCTACAACTTAAATTGCTTTTTATTTATCCTATTAATACCTAGACATTTCAATCTGTGTTAATTTCACATTCATTCTGTTTAATATAATATATATATAATATATCTTCAACACTATAATGGGTTTTAAACTTTTACATTGTGATACCCAAACTTTCTTTTTTTTTTAATTCAACGCATAGTGAAAAATCGAAACTTTTTTTTATGTGGCAACTGGAGTCATTCACCTCTGCCAAATTTGATGACACATAATAGAAAGAAAATAAAGGGTTTACATTTCGTCATTTTGTGTGATTAAAGTAGATTGTTGGACGCTAGTAAAAAAATTGTTAATCGTAACGTGGGGAAAAATATATGTTTAGGCCCTAACTATAGGGGTTATAATTTTAGAGATAATGTATTTTCATTTTGACAAAAGTAAGTCATTAATCATTATTTTTTGTGCAATTAAGGTAGGAATGTAAGTTTGGGAAAATGTATTTTTAAGACCCGCATATTAGGGTGGGTGGTAATTTAAGGACATTAAATTTCAATTTGGCAAAATAGAACATTAACTTTTTATTTTGGCAAATATAGATCATTATTCCCACATTGACAAGCATAAATTTTCAACAATTCAAGATTTACGGTCCTACATTTTCAATTGAAATTAAACTCGAAAATGTCTTTAAGAACCTCCATAAGGAGATTGTACGTGAAGATCGAAGTAAGCTAACATGAAAGTGTGTCAAGAGAAGAGTTCATATGGGGGATGACATCCAAATAGAAATTTTCAAGTTATATATGTAAAAATAATATAATTACATATTTACGTTAATTTAACAAAATAAAGTTTTTAGGTCTATATAGATATAATATTTCCACTAAAATGTATTTTGTTGTTTCTGTTGTGAGTACTGCAATTGGAAAACGAAAACGTAAACGAAAACCAGTGAAACCGAGTTAAGGAAAATCATTTTCTCACAAGATGAAATACGCCCTACCTAGTGCTCACGGGATATGCGTATCGTCTCCAAAGGTAAAAAGGTTTCAATCTTTTTTTCAATATATAGCACCACTGAACACAAAGCAACAAAAAACTAAATCGGAATATGAGCGGAGTGAAATTCTAAAGCATGTATTCAAAGAGTTTTCGAGTTCAGTATGCAGAAAGAAAACGTAAGAAAAGTGTTTACAAAAACCGATGGAATGATCTATGTATAGATATATTCGCACTCACGATAGTGGAGGAAAACATGGATGAGCCACAATTTTAGTGGGACGATTTTGACCGTATTGGGCCTACGTGAACCCCGTGAAACAACCACGTTCGATGAACCTCGCCAATTTCGAACCTCGGTTGAACACCGAGTCTCTCCGCACGTTGGGATAAGTTGATAAACATGTACTTATTCCCATATTTATACAAGGAACTCAATACGTATGTTAATTCTAATAATGCTTGATGTATAAACACAGTAAAACAATCAAGGGAAAGGTAAGTACCCTGCCTGAATTTCGTGGATCCGCTGTATATTTTATACGTCAAAAAAATTAATAAAGTTATTGTTGTTGTCTATTCACATGTCTTTGGTTTGACTCCCACCTTTAACAACCATTTTTTAATTTTATTTTATTAGTTTGTTCTTATATATACTGCTTTTTTAAGTGAAGGGTCACACATATAAATTTAATATTTTTCTTCATAAATATTGTTTTAAACCACGATGTTTTAAATACATTAAATACAAATACACATATATTATAGGAAAATTCTTGCAGAAGAGGATCTCATTTTGCTATTACACATACTGCTTCTTAGTGAAGGGACACATGTAAATTTTATATTTTGCTTCATATATATTAAATAGACAAAAGAAATACTCCCTCCGTCCCAAATTTGAAGGCGGGTTTACTGTTTGCACGCATTTTTGTGAGCGAGTTTTGTATTAGTAATTAAATTGATAAATTTATTTTTAAGGAGGGGTATGATAGATGAGTCTCTTATCTATCATACTCCTCCTTAAAAATCAAATTATCATTTCTATTACTAATATAAAACTTTCTTTAGGCCCGCAAGTTAAGGTGGGTGGCAATTTAAGGACAGTAAGTTTCAGTCTGGCAAAAGTAGGATATTAATTTTATTTTGGACAAAAGTGGGACATGAATTTTTTATTTCGGCAAATGTTGGCCTATTTTTTCACAATGGACAAACCTATATTTGCGAAAACTCAAAACTTACTGGCCTACTTTTGCGGAAACTCAAAATGTACTGTCCCAAGTTTGCATAAACTCAAAATTTACATGCTTAATTTTGCCGAATTGAAATTAAAATCGACAAGAACTTTAATAACCCTCGTAAAGAGAAAATGTATGTGAAGATCGAAGTGATCAGCTAACATGAAAGTGTTGAGATTCGTTATGCTAGGATCTATTCGGGGTGAACTCATAAACACAAATTTAAACCACAGATTATTACTAACATGAATTATCCTATGTAAATTCATATAATAATCATGCCAACAATGTCATGCAAATAATAAGCACGTAAAAGGTCCTAGCATGCGGAATTTCTAGGAGTTTACGTAAACTTACCCGTTGGAGTGACAACTTTTGAGACAGACAAGATCAGGACAAAAATTTAGGGCTTTTGGGCTCTTGGAAAATTTTCTTGCTTCTTCTCCAAGATATAATCTTGAATATATTCAATATATTCTATTTCCCAAAATAACTCCCAACAAAATCTTCTCCTCCTCATTATGGGGAATTTTAAAAAATTACTTAATTAATGGGAATAAATAAGATCTTTGACTTTTCTTAAATTTATGGGATAATCTTGTATTCCAAGAATACTTATTCCATAAAATATTTTCAAGAAAATCAAGAAAATCTTTTCTCTTTCTCCCTTAATTATTTTCGAAAATTATGAAAAAAATTAGGCAACAATAATTTATTTTATTTTAAACACCTTTTCATTTAATGGACTTTATTTGGGCTACTTGAAGGGCCTTTAGAATAATTAAGATGGACCTCTCAATGGGCTTCTGAATTCCAATATTGAGCCACAATATTATTCAGCCCATTAATATTAATTAATTCCATTATATAATTAATATTGCACTATCCATCTCAACCCATATTACGGTAATATGGCTCCCGATTATTATTTCCCATGTTTAAGATTATTTAGTCCATTAATTAATTGAGCCACTGAAAAGCTTTATATTAATTAATATTTTTATCCTTAGAGTAAGGACAACTCAACATTATTATCCATACCGGAAAATTAATTTCACTTGCAAGATTTGGTATGATAAAGGTTCTGAGCCCACCAAGGGGACAAATCATACAAGACTCTCCAATCACACGATTCTCTGTATTAATTTAGCAATCGTAATGTAATTAATAATATTGTCCAAGATATAAGGTATCGAAATCGTAATGATTCTCTTCCCATCATAAGTCAAAGCAATAATTATTAATCACACACAATCCTTATTAAGTGACAGAGATTAAGAAATCAACAACCACTGAGTTCTAACTCTTCATCCCATAAGTCAGTACGGAAGAGTTTATCCTCTCTACAGGTCCGCTTCAGCGCAACAGATGCACTGGTGTAATCTCTTGGTCAAGACAAGTCAATCTGAGTCTTACACATCAATATCTACCAATAGATTGTTCAAATCTATATAAGGAGAATGTACGTGAATGCCGAAGTATATACGGGGGATGACATCCAAAAATTTAGCTATCATGAAAGTGACATCCGAAATGGAAAATTTCGAGTTATATATGTACAAAATAATATGATTACGTAAATTTAATAAAATAAAGTCTTTAGGTCTATATATATAGATATAATATTTTCCACTGTAATGTATTTTACGTAGCAAAATGAAAAGGAATATTAATATATATATATGCAGTTCAAGCTGTCTACGTAAATAAAGGAAAGGGATAGTGTAGTCCTATCGCAAAATTCCAATTTGATCAAATCGTCGTAATTAAATTCTCGCCAAATTCTCGTATTTTTTGTAGTGATTAAATCCTAGAATTTAACCTTCTTTATTTTTTTTTATATTATTTTAGTTATTTCTTTAATTATTTGTTTTACTTGGTGAGTATTTCATTCATTGAGTTAATTTGTTGGAATTGTTTAATTTTTATTTTTATTTTTCTTTTGACATCGTTAATTAATTTTCGTTTGTTTGGATGAAATTTAGATGAGGGAGAATTAATTATGACACTCACTTAGTTTAATCCCTATATATATGATAAACTACGGAGTATATATACTTGCGGTTGAGTTAAAAATAAGTAAATAACGAATTTTATACAACATAAATGTGTAACGAAAATGGTAAAACATTAAAGCAACAAGCATATATACCTAAGACTGACTGCAAATTAAATAGCAAATACGATATCAAATTAACTCAATTTATATGTCGATTTTAATAGTGCTTGATGTATAAATACCCTAGAACATTCAAGGGCGGATGCACGTACAGGCAAGGGGGAAAGTAAGGCCCGCCTGGATTTTGTGGATCCGATATATATTTTAGAGACACACTTGTATGAGACCGTCTCACGGTAAGACGGGGTATAAGTTGTGCATTGACGCTTTTAACACTTTGGGAGGAATGAGTGTAATTTATACTTGGTTGAACTCCGTTTCATACATAAGACAGTCTCATATAATTTTTTGTCAATATTTTATTCGTAAAAAAAATTAATGGTGAGAGTTAGTTGTTGTCTTTGGTTTGACTCCCACTTGTAACAACCACTTTTTATTATTTTTATTATTTTGTTCTTTTTATATTTATATATATATACTGCTTTTATTAAGTGAAGGGGCGCACACAGAGACGGATGCACATACATTGACGTGCCCCCACAACCTTTTTTTTTAACTATATTTATAATATATAAATTTATTTATATAATTATATACATATATAATGATAATTGATACTTCTCTCATTCCTATTTGAATATTTACTGTTTTTTTGAGTTTTAATATTATACTTCCTCCGTCCTATTTTTTATTATCCAGTTACTGTAGACACGGAGATTAAGAAAAGTATGAGATAATAATATTAAATGGTGTAAAGTGGGTAAAGTGGGTTTGGTGGAGGGAAATAATAGTATTAAATGGTGTAAAGTGGGTTTGATGAAGAGAAATAATATATTAAATCGTATTGAAAGTTGCTTTATTTCCTTTTTAAGAAATGACCATACAAAATTAGGACGGTTATTTACGGAAAATTGACAATCAAAATTAGGACAAAGAGAGTAGTTATTTATTAGAATTAAAAGGGATTAATTTATGATAAGAGTTGAATGATAAAATAATTACATTTGCATAAATTAAACAAGATAAAATTGACTTTAGTATAAAAAAATAATGATATATAATGCAATATTGATGTGCTTAAAGGAGTTTTGTAAAAAAAAAAAATTATTTTATTACCTGTTAAAATTAAATAATGCACGTATATTTTTTTTACAAATATTCAAATAGAAAGGAGTCGGAGAAAGTATAATATAAAATGTTGTATTTTATATCCAGATATTAAATAGTTGAATTGGATTGGTTGCGCATTTGTTTGATTAGACTTGACATAAGTGTAATTTGTATGTTCAAAACCTTTCAAGCTTGTACCCCGTCATGAAAATTTTCTAGATCCGTCCCTGGACGCACAAGTAAATTTAATATTTTTCTTTATAAATAATGTTTTAAACCACGATGTTTTAAATATATTAAATAGAAATACACACATTATAGGAAAGTTCTTTCTAAGGAGGATCTCATTTTGCTCTTACACATACTGCTTTTTAGTGAAGGGGCACATGTAAATTTTATATTTTGCTTCATGTATATTAAATAGACAAAAGAAATACATTATACGAAAATTCTTGCGGAAGAAGATTTCGATGATTCACAAATAAATATTCATCCCTTTTAAAATATTAAAGTGTTATTTTTTATTCCATCTCATGCAAAACCTACTCCATATTATGAAATAATTTGATTTTCACTAATAAAATTGAGATTAATTTTAAATTAATTTTCATTTTTTTTAATGTTTCTTATACTTGAGTTTAATTCTTCCGTCTGCCACTGCCCCTGACAATAATTAATGATCCGAGGTTGGCCACACTAAATCTAGCCAGATAAACAAATGCACTTGGCACCGTTACAACTGTAATTATAATTACATTAAGCAAAATTTGAAATCGGTGAGCTAGATTCGCCAACCCTCGTTGATTGCTAGGAATTTTTTATTTATTACAAAACGTGTATAACACGTAATATTCATGTAGCAGACCGTTATTGAGAATTAATACTAATATAAGGTATTACACGGAAATATTATATATAGAAAAAGAGGAAAAAAACTTTATTTAAACATTGAATCTCATGTGCGTGTTACAACTTAAATTGTCTTGATTTTTCCTGAAAATACTTTGACATTGTTAATTGAAAAAAAAAACGACATTTTTCATATTTCTTCAGTTCTATAATGAGTTTTAAATTTTTGGGATTACATTTTTTTTACATCGTTTTGAAATTTGGCCTCAATTGTTTTGACTTTTTTTTTTGATCCTGTAAGTTTTCAAATTTTTTGAAATTGGTCTTTTTAACCAGCTACAACAGGTTACCAAGTAGGTAATCAATCGCAAATGTATAATTATTTTATTTTTTCTTTAATTTCGAAGCGCTACTTGAATTTTTTTAATTCTAATAAGTATGATCGGGTTTTGAGTTGGGTATAAAAAAAAATTGTATATTAAAAGACAAAGCAAATTGGATCGGTATACTGGGTCTAAACTGACCGAAAAATTAAAAAAAAAAATCAAAATACGGCAAAAATTCACTATTTCTCCCTAAAAAAATACGTAGAAAAATCCAGACCCAAAATTATTTGAATTAAAAAAGTTTAAGTGGCATTTCGAAATTAAATAAAATAATAAAATAATTACATTGGTGGTGGTTACTTGTTTCTGATCTGCTACAACAGGTTAAATGACCAAATTCAAAATTTTTGATAAGTTATAAAATTAAAAAATCAAAACAATCGAACTAATTTCAAAATGAAGCAAAGTTACCTAACTACAAAAAACTTAATCCCTAAATTTTTTACAATTTGTAATTGTCTACACAGTAGCCCAATCATTAATTGACAAAAATTTATATGAGTTGATCTCATGCATGAGACAGGGTGCAACTTAAACAAATCACATCTACCCTTCTTAAAATGTTAAAATATTAATGTTAAATTTACGCCAAATGCCTCACACCGCATGGCAATATCCATCTCATATGTCTCTTCCTATTAATTTGGCCTTTAAGAATAGAGCGGTTGAACACTTGTAGCGAATAAGGATAGTTGGTGATTTAACTTGGGCCACATGGGCCGTTTCCGGGCCAAAATGTGCATTTCAAAGCCCACGTATTAACTTGGGCACATGGGCCGTTTGCGGGCCCATTCCAAATCCCATACAGTTAATGTTTAGCACTCCCAACTCAAGATAATTAACAAGATAATTGTATGATAATAATTATTTTATTTAATTAACAAGATATTAGCTTGTTCCGAAAATGTAGATAAATTAAAATAACCAAAAGGATGATTTCCGGTATTAACAAAAGGGAGAAAAAGATATATACCCATGTTTATAAAAAATATAAAGATATCTAACCATGCATCTCCCACAAAAAAAAAAAAAAGAAGATATCTACCCATTTTGCAATGAAAAGATATATATATCCTTATAAGAAAAAAAATGATAATTACCCATATGGCTCACCTCGATCCTTACTCACTATCCACCTTTATTTCATTTTATATTATATTCTAATTGTGTAAATTAAATTAAAATTGTCAAATAATCATTATAATAAAATATTACTTTAATAGAATTAATAAATAAATTTATTTTATATTAAAATAATAGTAAATAAGTTTTAACAACTAATTTACGAGACCAATTACCGGTTTTTATTCTTTAAAATTGCAAATATCATTACCTTTTCTTTAATTGAATAAATCTTTTTTTAATATTGATTTTTCCTCAAATCTAATAGTTCTATTTTTATTGATCTCATATCTTTAGTTGTAATGTTTTATTCTAAAATTTACAATATCATTTAAATTTAATATTTATTTAACACATGATCATAAATTTATTTATATCTATATATTTTATATGTGTATATAATGTATTACAAGGTGGGGAAGGGGTAGATGTGTGGAGTAGTGATGGGACCCATTTTAACTTTGAGTGTATTTTTGAGATGAAAAGTATATTGTGGATATTTTTTTTTTATTATTGGAATTGTGTCTGAAGGTGTATGACTCCTTCTTCTGGTTGCAAGATGCGGGATCAAACCCTTCTTACTTCTTAGCACAGATTGACTTTTCATTGTATTACAATTAACAAAGGGTACATGCAAAATTTAAACATTTGAAGTGTATTAAATACATAACTGAATCAGTATTAATTTATAGAGTGGGTCTCATGTGCATCCGGGTGCACCATGCACTCATAATGTATTTTAGAAGCATGCAACTATAAAAAACTGAAACGTGCAACTATTCCAAATAGAAGTATGCACCTATGTTTACATATTAACAGTTGCACTTTTCTTTGTTAATAAGTCGCACTTTTGAGCATAACAAGTTGCACGCTTCTAAAATGCACTATGAGTGCATGGTGCACTCGGGTGCACATAAGACCTAACCAAACTCATAACAACAATCATTAATGACTTTTACTTTGATTTCAAATAAGAAACTGAAATAATATTACAAGCAACAATATGTAAATAAAAATATTAATTAAAAAATGTTTCTTTATATATTTTTAGCTCTGTTTTTTATTCATCAATCAATTGTGAAATATAATTTACAAATAATTTATATATACATACATAATTAAAATGGTTAAACACAATTTATTATTTAAAAAGTTCCAATCTTCAAATATTTAACGGGTTGTAATATAATAGTATGAAATCTTCCCTATTACCATTAAAATCTAGGTTCGACCCCTATTGATGACACGGTTGAATTTTTTCTTTATTAAATACATATACTTAATGAAAATAAAATAGAAAACGCAATTTATTGTATAAATTAACTCAATTTAGAACATATGTTGTTGCAGGCTTGTAGCTCAGTGGTTAGGATTTCTTTTCTTGTTCCCCAGGCTCGGGTTCAAATACTACTTATGCCGCCATCCCTTTTATTTAATAAGGCAATTTTTAAATATTTTTACACACTTTTATTTCTCCTATAAATACCTAGACATTTCAATCTGTGTTAATTTCACATTTCATACTGTTTAATTTCATATATATATCTTCTAACACTATAATGGGTTTTAAATTTTTACATTGTGATGCCCAAACTTTCTTTTTTAAATTCAACGCATAGTGAAAAATCGAAACTCTTTTTTTATGCAACTGGAGTCATTCACCTCTGACAAATTTGATGTCACATAATAGAAGGAAAATTACATTTCGTCATTTTGTGTGACTAGATTTTTAACACATGAGTTGCACGTTATCAGTAAGTTCGCAAAAGAAGTTGACATATGTTTCTTTAGTGAAATGTAAACTCAAAATTCAAATCGATAGCAAATTTGTAAAGGCATAAAAAATTTACCATACTCTGCTTTCAAATTAATATTATTAATTTAATTCACCCTTCAAAAGTACATGTAAGGGATAAATAATTATCATAGGTAGTCAATCTAAAAAAGATGGAATCCTGCAATTATACGTTAATAAAAAAAGTCATTATTTAAATGTGGAGCACATGTAGCATGCACTACGACTAAATAAAAATCTCAAAAAAATAATAATAATAATAAGAAGCCTAATCGAGATTGCTCTAACTCCAATTTTGTTACATACTTGTCATGGAGCTACTGGCGACAACTATAAAATACATATTAAAAAAATAACAATAAAATAAATAATAATAGAATATCGGTTGAAAAATAATTGATAATAATTATAAATGAAATGGGAAAATGAAAAGACATCAAATGGTAAAAGAGGATAATGAAAATTTATAACAAAATAAATAATAAATTAAAAGATGGGGTGTAAATGATCAAGATTAAAGAGAGCAAGGGCAAATTGGTCCAAAAATAATTTTCACACTCTTGTCACTTTTTTAATATAGTATAGTAAAGGCATAAGAACTTTACCGTGCTCTGCTTTCAAATTAATAATATTAATTTAATTCACCCCTCAAAAGTACATGTAAGAGATAAATATTTATCATAGGTAGTCGATCTCAAAAAGATGGAATCATGCAGTTATACGTTAATAAAAAAAAGTCATTATTTAAATGTGGAGCACATACAGCATGCACTACAACCAATTCAAAATCTCCAAAAAATAAATAAATAAGAAGCCTAATCAAGATTGCTCTATCTCCAATTTTGTTACATACTTGTCATGGAGCTACTGACGACAACTATAAAATACATATAAAAAATAACAATAATAATAATAATAGAATATCGGTTGAAAAATAATTGATAAGAATTATAAATGAAATAGGAAAATGAAAAGACATCAAATGGTAAAAGAGGATAATGAAAATTAATAACAAAATAAATAATAAATTAAAAGATGGGGTGTAAATGATCAAGATTAAAAAGAGCAAGGGTAAATTGGGCCAAAAATATTTTTTACACTCTTGTCACTTTTTAATATAGTATAGTAAAGGCATAAAAACTTTACCGTGCTCTGCTTTCAAATTAATATTATTAATTTAATTCACCCTTCAAAAGTACATGTAAGAGATAAATAATTATCATAGGTAGTCGATCTCAAATAGATGGGACCCTGCAATTATACGTTAATAAAAAAAATCATTATTTAAATGTGGAGCACGTGTAGCATGCACTGCAACCAATTAAAAATCTCCAAAAATAAAATAAAAAAAATAATAAGAAGTCTAATCAAGATTGCTCTATCTCCAATTTTATTACACACTTGTCATGGAGCTACTGGCGACAACTATAAAATACACGTGAAATATAATAATAAAATAAATAATAATATAATATTGGTTGAAAAATAATTAATCAGAATTATAACTGAAATAGGAAAATGAAAAGACACCAAATGGTAAAAGAGGATACTGAAAATTAATAATAAAATAAATAATAAATTAAAAGATGGGGTGTAAATGATCAAAATTAAAAAAAGTAAGGATAAATTGGTCCAAAAATGATTTCCAAGCTCTTGTCATTTTTTAATATAATATAAATATAGGTTAAAGTGTTGGACGCTAGTAAAAATTTTGTTAATCGTAATGTGCGGAAAAGTATATTTTTAGGCCATAACTAACTATAGGGGTGATAATTTTAAAGATGATATATTTTCATTTTGACAAAAGTAAGTCATTAATCATTATTTTTTGTGTAATTAAGGTAGGCATGTAAGTTTGGAAAAATGTATTTTTAAGACCCTTAAATTAGGGTGGGTGGCAATTTAAGGACAGTAAATTTCAATTTGGCAAAAATAGAACATTAATTTTTTATTTTGATAAATATAGATTATTATTCCCACATTGACAAGCATAAATTTTCAACAATTCAAGATTTACGGCCTTACTTTTGCAACTGAAATTAAAATCGAAAATGTCTTTAATAACCTCCATTAGGAGAATGTACGTGAAGATCGAAGTACGTTAACATGAAAGTAGAGCGTTGGCGATCGTAGAAGTGTGTCAAGAGAAGAGTTCATATGGGGGATGACATCCAAATAGAAAATTTCAAGTTATATATGTACAAAATAATACGGATTCAGAATTTTTTTATGACGGGAGCATAACTTTAAGAATTTTGAACACAACACTTACACCTAATTATATCAAAGTCTAATCAAGTAAATGAGCAACAAGTTCAATTATTCAATATATTTATATAAAATATAATATTTTATATTATATTTCCTACGCCTCCTTTTTATTTAAATATTTGTCCAAAAGATCTGTCTCTTACTTTCTTAAATGGTAATAAAATAATTTTATTTTTATTAAAGTCTCCTTCAAACATCTCAATATTACATCATATGTCATTATTTTTACCACACTAAAATTAATTTTATTGTTATTTTTTACCATACAACTCTGAGTTTGAATCATAAATGGTCCCATAACTTTGGTCTTAAATAGATTTAGTCCCATAAGTTTTTGTGTCGTTGATTTAGTCTCAATAACTTTGACAGTGTTCAATTTTAGCACAAATCGACCGGAACAACGTTGTTTTACCATTTTTATTTGGGGCTTTCCGGCGGATGCTATGACTGGACCGCCACATGGGCCATATGGCACTGAACCATATTTTTATTTAATAGTTGAACACTTATAGATCGGTTGGGCCATATAGGCCGTTTGCGGGCCAAAATATGCGGTTAAAAGCCCACGTATTTCGAAAGGCTTAGTATTGGTGCACCGTGCACTTATAGTGCATTTTAAAATCATTTAACTTGTTATATTGAAAGATTGAACTTGTTTACACTGAACCGTGCAACTATTAATATGATAAATAATTATATTCAATGTAATTAAGTTACATATTTTAATATAATAAATTGCATAATTCTAAAATGCATTATGAGCGCACGGTGCACCTGAATACATGTGAGACCCACTTATTTAAAAAACAACATTAACATTAGGGCCAATTTCAAATCCCAAACGGTGAAATTTTATCATTCCAATTCCCAACTCAAACATTTAAGTGTATAAAATATTTGAAAAAATTACAACTAGATATAAGATTGAGTAAACCATTACAACCAAATATAAAGTGCAGAAATTTGAACTAAAGTGCAGAAATTTTCTGCACTTTGTATCTGGTTGTAAGTTTTTAGGTGACTTTGTAGTGCAATGTTTTTTTCCCTAAATATTTTTAATTGATTATAGAAATTACTAGATTTTTTCAATATATTAAAAATTTTATCCCAAATTACAAGATCTTTTTGCTTTTGTCTTACAATATATTCAAAATTTTAATCATTTCGTCTTAATCATTTTTAATATAAAAAATTTATTTTTTAATAATAATTTTTTAATTCTAATGTAATAATCATTTTCAAAATGTTTAATAATCATTTATTTTTTACTAATCTTCTTAAATATGAATAATTTTATTTTCGATATTTTTGTATTTTTAATTATATTATCAAATTTATTTAATAGTATTTTTTTTCTGTTTATTTGGATCCAATTTTGAATTTTCAGATTTAATATAGTTTTTATTTACCTATTTTAATTTATAGTAATACTTTTTGTTTTATGTTTATTGTATGATTTAAAGTTAATTTAATATTATAAGAATAATTTACAGATTTTAGTTTATTGTTTAAATTTAATATCTATTTGCATATAATATTATAATTTTAATGTATTTTTGCATTTCAGTAATATTCTTTATATTTTAATACAAACTTTTAATATTTTTTAGTTTTGATTCATGTATATCAAAATTTAAAAGCAAATAGGAGAGAGAGTCAAAAGTGTGCAAGTTATAGTACGAGAATTAAATTTAAAAGTCAATAGGACTAAAACCAAAAGGTGGTAAAATTATCGGACAAAAAACCATTTTCTCAAAAAAAAGAGAAACCAATTTTGAGATAATAACGTGAGATGCGCCAGGTAAATTATTTCTGGTCTAATTTTGAACATTTTGTAGAAAAAAGACAAAAAATAACATCAAAATAACCAAAATTAATGATGATTTGTGGTATTAATTCAAAAAGATAAATTACGAGTAATCGAACTACCTACCTGAATTGCCAAGGGTGGAATATCGTGTGCGCTCTCAAAAGGTGGTTGATTAATTACCCGAACGCTGTCGTATTTGGGTGTTCACTTTATCTGTGTTTAATTAGAGCATATATTCATAGCACACTAATACTTTTAAGCATAAAGACGTAACACTGTGTAGGCATTCCAAGTTATATTATGACTGTTGTCTAAAAGGCATTTCAAGTAAGGGTTAATTGCACTAACCATCTCGATATTCTAAAATATTGCGTGAAATCCTCACATAGATTGGAAATTGCACGAAATCACGTCTCTTATAGTTTATAATAATAAGCGAATTCTCCTTTAAAAGAAAAATAAGTTAACGATCTAATCTTTTTTTTTTATTTCCCATTTTGTCCTTCATATATAGTATAATTTGAAGATTTTCAAAAAATTTAAAAACGAGATACATGAAATAGAGAAAAATGTTAGCTAATTTTTAAGAAAAATGGAGAATTTGTTTAATTTTATAAACTACAAGGGGTTTCGTGCAAATTCAAAACTACGAGGGAATTTCACGCAACATTTTCAAATCATGAGAGGGTTTCGTGCCATTAACCCTTTCAAGTATAACATGTGATACGGAAAGCGGAGTAGGTTATGAACGATATCCACGGATCTTGTTCTAATTCGTAAAAATTTTCTTGCCGCAAAGAAAATGGTAAAATTTTAAAGCAAGCATACATACCTGAGAATGGGAATGCAAATAGGCAAAGAGGATGTCATTTTAGCTCGATATATATTGAAGGAATATGAGTGGAGATCAGCGGGAATCGAACCCCGTACGTGGGCGTGAGCCTGGAGGCTTTGATACCATGAAAGAATTTTGTCTCATCTAAAAGCTTGAACTTGTAAAAAGGTGTGGAATTAATGAAATTGTTTATTTAATTAATTTTCCTAATATATTTGTTGATGTTAATATTGATTGATATATTT
>JBBCBC010000326.1:0-21000 GCA_037126765.1 Stenogyne calaminthoides | reverse complement strand
CCAAGATCACTAACCAATCCCTTAAACTAAATTCCCTCTTTGGCTGCTTCAGTCAAGGCCGTGTACTGTGCCTCTGTGGTATACAAACACTAATACACATTTGGGCTTGGACAACTGTGAAAAATGACCTTGGAGAGCGGTTGGAGAGCGGTTAAAACCGCTCTCCAAGCATCAACTGTCCAAGCTTGGACAGCTGATAAAAAACCGTTGTCCAAGAGAAGACTTGGACAATGGTTTAACTTTCCCTTTGCAAGTTTAAGCAGGCGGTTTGATAACCACTGTCGAAGCCTTTGTCTTGGACATCGGTTATCAACCGTATCTAAAAGTCAAATTTTTTTTAAATTCGTTTATTATTTTACATATAGTGATTTGAAAACCATCAATATCATATATATATATATTTTTAAATTATTAATTTATATTTTAAAATTCCTATAATAAAACTATAAACCAAAACTTATATATACGTCCAATACCATAAACCATAAACCAAAAATCCTATAATAAAACCATAAACCAAAACTTATACCACATATATATACCAAAACATCAAATAAATTAATAAACATACACATCATGAAATAAATAAACATACAATCATAAACATATATACGTCCAATACACCAAAAACATGAAATATATATCATCACAAATATATAAAAGAAATTACATGCTACCAAAATTTCAAACAACGTTCAGTTAATATCTTATGAATATAAGAATTGATTGTAAAGGTACCCCGTCCAATCGTTTTTCCATTTCTCTAGTCTTTTCTTAGAGTAAGAATTGAGCTCACGTTCATAACAAACTGCAAACAATGAATCAATCAATATAGTATGAATTTTTATTCAATTAATAATAATTTAAATAAATCGATAAATTGACTTACATTGAGAGGAATGTTCGTTAGAGAAGCGCGGATTATGTCTTCAATAGAGCAACACACAAAATGTCCACAATGTTCATTATCTCGTTGCCTCAGAACCTGTTGATTAACAATTCACTTTATTTAATAAATCAAAAGAAACAACATTTAATATAGCAGAAGAAACAACATTCAATAAAGTCTTACATTTCTTTTTAGCACTTGTTTTTCTTTTTCGTTTTTTGGTTGACCTTTCTCGTTCATGACCATAAATGTTAACAAGATCCGGATTGCCATATTCATCAACATCTCTAATTATTCTCTGGTATGGGCGTGGATTTGCATGATCATCGAAAGATGGTACAGAATGAGTGAAGTTTTGAAAAGGATCATCAATTATGTCAACATCTTCATCGACATGGTCGCTAATCTGGAAACTATTGTTAAATTTGTTTGTGAAACCACAATGGACCATTTCTTATTAACTTGGCCGGGGGACATAGAAAACTTGTTGAGCTTGACCACCATTATGTAAGGGGTCATCTCGTATCCCACATTCTTCAAATCAACGCGTGCAAACCGGAACTTTCAACTTGGACCCCGTTAAATCCTCGCCAACTACACTTTCGAAGATTGGTTGACCGGTGAACAACATAGTCGAGTTCCCAAATGTTGACAATCTGTCCAAAGTAAGTAGTATTTGATTGATCCATCTGCGATTCTTGATAATGGACACTCCACTATTCTGCATAGTACTTGTGGCATCATGATCTCTGGGTATAAAATGTGTATCCGCTGCTAAGATAACATTTGTATGAATACACATGTCTATCGGGCGTTCTCGGATAACCACTTAACTCTTTCATTCAGCGATTCGCTTTCGTGACAACATATTTTGCTACATAACCATTGAACCAAATCAACAAGCGTGCGATTGTGCTCAACTTCAATCTATGATCTATCTCTGGTGGGATTTCTCTTGCAAGTGATCGCATGTGTGCAGGTCAATAAAAGGAAGACGCCGACCGTGTTGTGAAGTACGCATTAAAGCATCCGTGTTAGTTCCTCCATGCTTTACACTTATAGGTTGACCACCGGGTAATGCCTTCACCATCCATCCTATTGGTTAAAATTAGGATAACTGAAGTCCAATTGCATCGACATTCGAATAAATTCTCGACCCGAGACTAACCCGCTTCTTCTACTAAATAGCGTTACGCAATGCGTCCCTCCGGCTGGACATATTCATCACATATCCTTTTGAGCACTTTCATATATCTCTACACCATACATCCATCGCATCTGGCGGGACCACACATCCTTGTCTCGTGTACCAAATGAACTTATTAGGTGAACCATTATATCAAAAAATGATGGAGGAAATACATCTCAAGCTCGCGGAGAGTCCCCCCAATCTGCCTCCCGAAAACCAAGCAATTTTCTAGGATCTATGACCTTGCTTTACTCATTGCCTTGAAGAACCAACATAACTTTGTTATGATTATCTTGCATTTTTCGGGCAAGATAGAACGCGTGTTGCAATGGGCAAGAAAGTCTCCATGATGACATGATAATCATGCGATTTGATTCATCGGTCTTACGCCATCATCGATACAAGTCTACGTATGTTGGAGGAATAACCCTCTGGTACTTTCACATCCTTTAGCGGTGAAGTAACTCTTTTCTCGTTCTTGGACAAGGTGTGTCTGGCGGGGAGGTAAGAAACAGTTGACCCATTTCTCTAGGCATAGGTTTTAATTACACTCTTATTCCCATATCAATCATATCCATTCTTGCATTATAACCATCCTTGGACTTCTTGTCGGTAGGGAAGTGTTGAGCAAATTTGATGCAAACGGTTCTTCTCAACGTCGTTAGATCGATGAAGTGTCTAACATACAACTCTTTCCATAGGGCAATTGAAAGAAAATTGATTCCTTCTTCCAACCGGTGGGGACACTCTTTGCGAAGATCTTTCCTCGTCTTGTGTCGATATTCTTCATCTCGTTCAATACATCGAACGACAATATCGTGGTGCTTCAATTTTTCGCTCAATTGTGCCATCGAATGCATCGACCATTGTTACGTACTTATGGGTTGGGTCCAACCACCTCCTATGTCCCATATAAGCGATCTTCCTACAATGTCTCAAGCGAATGTGATGTGTCTTCTTGGTACAACAGGACATACATCGGCCCTTTTCACACTATATCGGATAGATTCCGTAGCGGGAAAGTCATTGATAGTTCCAAAAGCAGCGTGGCCTTCAACTTGAAATTCTCCTTTCTACAAGCATCATACACATGACACCCTCTCGTCCCACACGAGCTTCAAGTCCTCTATCAAAGGAGCCGGATATACATCTATGTGCGTTACCGGAGTTGTTTGGGTCCCGATATCAACATAGACAACATCATGTAAGTCTTGACTTCATCTATGACTTCGTGTGAAAGATTATAAATAACAGAATCATTGGCCATATGCAGGTGGTTGGTACTTTGGATACCCGAGCGGATTCATTCCGGCGGTTGAGAGCGCAAAGACGCAAATTGTCGTGGCTCGGTGCCAAATTCTGGATGCCCGACGCCGAATGTCTTCCAATTGGGTGAATCAATGAGGTGTCTTAGCATTCCATCTTTGATCCTATCATCATGATGCCATCTTAAATTTCTAGCATCCATTAAAATTGCTATACATTCTCCTTTTTGAATCTTGGTATTATTGGAAAGTACCACATCACCTTCCGGAGATTTATTTTTTCTTATATCGCTTTAGTCCACACTTGGGACATTCCTCGATACTCGCTTCGAAATAAGATACAATCACCGGAATACATGAATACAATCGCCCGATGGACTTGAGCATTTGTTTAGCATCATATGCTCTCTTAGGCGATACATTTCCATCGGGCAATAGACCATAACTATTTCCGGCATACTTGTGAAGCACTCATGGGACAACCGGTGAGCTACTTTTAGGTTGAACAATATCAACACACCGGTATGTTTGTTGCCTTCTTACACCCCTGATGGTAATCCGCGGAATCCCTTAACTTCTCTCGACATATAAGGGTGATCTCGCGGATCATCGCTCATCCCCACTTGATGTATCAGCGATCGGTCGTCGCCGAAAAATATCATCAGCTGTGTCTTCAAACCTAAAATCGGGTTTCTAGGTTGCTTATTTACATCTTGTTGGGGAATGATTAAACGCAGATCTATTAAAGGGGTGAATATTTAAATACAAAATTTAATTCATTAATTATTACTAGCATGAATTAATCTATATTAATTCAATAATAGTGCAACAACATATCATGCATATAAAAAGCCATATAAAACCTACTCATGCGGAATCTCGGGTTTACGTGAGCGTTACCCCTACCGGGATGGCGGTGGCTTTGGTGGACGGACTAACCAAAAGGACTTCCCAAAGTATTCCCTTAGCCGCGCTTCGACAATCACGGTGGAAGGATACTCGCCGAACAATTAACAAAAGGAAAAAAAAATAAACTTTGTTGCACCACTTATGGATTCTTCAATATTTCGGCCACATGGAATTGTACTTGGGAATGAACTAATCATCCCCTATTTATAGGAGAGAGGGTGGACAGAAATTTGTTTGTTTTCAATGTGGGATAAGATTTTTCTTGGTCACCAAGAAATCTTGAATATATCATATATTCTCTTTCCCGTAATTAAAATATTCTACAAAAATCCACCTCCTCTTTTTATGGAATTTTCAAAAAATATAGTGTGCAAGAATCCAAGATTTGGATCTTCTTGAATTTATGAGATACTCTTGTATTTCCAAAAATATATATCTTAGTAATATCTTTTCAGAAAATCAAGAAAATCTTTCTTGCCCTCTTATTTCAAAATTTGAAATTTCATTATGTATAACCAAGTGGGAGATTTCTTGAATTTAATGAGATAATCTTGTATTCGAGAATACATATCTTCATTCCATAACAAAATTCAAAGAAAATCTTTCTCCCTCTTTTATCCATAATTTTGAAAAATTGAAAATATAAGCAACAATATTTATTTTATTTTAATCACCTTTTCGAATTATTGGACTATATGTTGGGCTTCTAGGGGCACTTTGGGAGAATTAAGATTGGACCTTCTAATGGATCTTGAATATCTAATATTGAGCCCACAATATAATTCAAGCCCGTAAATATTAATTAATCCCACTACATAATTATTACCCTTTATCCATCTTAACCCCATAATACAGTCAATATGGCTCCCCGGTCATTATTTCCCTGTTTAAGATTATGTAGCCCATTAATTAATTCAAGCCACCTTTGAAATAGCTTTCCCGTTAATTAATATCTTTTGTCCTTAATTAGAAGAGCGGTTCAACATTATTATCATCTGAGAAACTAATTTCCTTGTGCAAGATTTGGTATGATAAAACTTATGAACCTCTCGAGGGTAAAAATCAAACAAAGCGTACTTGCACCACGATTCTTAAAGATAAATCTTAGCAATCACATGTGACCAATAATATTGCCCAAGATAAAAGTATTGAATCTCTCTGATTACATTTACCCATGATAAGTCAAAGATAGTTACCAATCCCGTGATCTATTTAAGGGGCGAAGGTTAGAAACAACGAATTTGAGGTCTAATTCTTCCTTCGATTCGAAGAATTTATCCTCCACCGTAGGTCCTATTCGGCAGACGCATCGTCAATACCACTTGTAATCTCTTGGTCAAAACAAACCAATCCTCGGTACTTTTACACCTCAACGGCTCGCGATGGTTGTTCATTTCCGTCTAGTTAAGTGAATGGCGTACTTTTTTAGTTACAAGGATCAAGAATTTAATCTTCCGTGATACATTATCACTAAATTAACTACTGATTGTAACACGTCTGAATTATTGAAGCAGTTATCGAAGAAATATATGTAACATTGATCATATTTAAAGCATCGGTTGATAAACAATTTATTTCAAGAAATAGAGTTTGAAAATTCATTTTGATTATACAAAGTAAAAAAGCATACTTTTTGGTTATAATCAAACAATCTCCACTTATACTCAAAAGTGCTTTTAAGTATACTACAAACACGCCTCGAGGTAGTCCGTGACATCTAATCGTCACCTACACGGCACCTAATAATTTCTCCCACTTATACTTTCAGCCCAGTTAGCGGTCTTGACACCCAATTCCACTCACATGTCTCTCGGAATGTATTGGGGAGGCGACACTTTGTGAATGGATGCTTTATGTGAATGTATGTGATTAGCGGTCTTTTACCACATCTATATCTACTCTCTTAACGATTTCATATAAGATGTCTTTCCTTTAATGTGTTTGTTTTATTTCGTGGACTCTTGGTTCTCTTGAATTTGCAAGCGCCCCTATATATTGCTAGACAAAATTGAGAACACCATCCAAGTCACTAAGAAGATCTAGAGCCCAATCGGTTCTTTCCTTTGCTTCTGGCGGCTACTTCACCGTCCCAATGGATGAGTCGTTGATGCATTTACGCTTCACTATCCGTTTGATGGCCCCCTGCTTCCCAAATGAAAACACACTAATCGGAGGCGGGATAATTTACGGAATCTATTTACGATTGGAAATCCATCAGTCCATGTAACCGATGGGGATTGGAGATTCGTGAGATAAATCAACATTCTATCCCAAGTTCTTTTCGGACACTTGAATGTTTTTAACTATCGTCCAATCACGCTTTCACAGAGTTACTTTGATATCTTGCTATCATGCCTACAATCGAAAGCATATATCGGTCTAAATACACAACAATGCATACATAAGGTTTCTGACGGCCGAAGCCTGAAGGAATACCTTTCATGTCATCTATCTCGCTTTGCCGTCTTAGGGACATTTTCTTGGATAGATGGATTCAAAGTCCGAAAGGTACTGAACCCTTTCTTGGAATCTTGCATCTTGAATCGTTTTAAAACCGATTAATGTATGAATACTTTGCGATAACCCGATCATCCTTTCTTTGCGATCTCGAGTAATCTTGATCCCAAGGGATGTGTCCGGCTTTCCACCAAGTCTTTCATATCAAAGCTGTTTTGAAAGCGCCATGCCACTTACGCGACCACTACCTTCACATAAGTTCTCGGTGATCACAATGTCATCTATGTATAGTACTAAGAATACCAATGCAATTCAAAAACGCTTTTTTTATACACACAACTTTCAAACTCGTTTTGATCAAACCCATAAGACTTTATTATATGATCAAAACTTTCCGTTCCAATGCCCTGGATGCTTGAGTCCCAGAAATGGACCTCTTGAGCTTTCAAACTTGGCGCTTTACGTTTTTTCAATGAAACCTTGTATTTGTTGCATATAGATCTCTTTATCAAGACTTCCATTATGGAAAGTCGGTTTCGCGTCTATTTGCCGCGATTTCAAAGTCGAAATGCATCGATCAATAAGAGAATCACGGATGGACTTAAACGTGGCTCGTGCAAAAAAGTTTCCCTCGTAATCGATCCCTTCTTTGAGTATAACCTTTAGCCATTAGTCTTGCTTTTAAAGGTTTCAACCTTTCACGCCCAGTCTCTTTTCCTTTTATATAACTATTGATCTAATGGGTTTGACCTATTAAGTGGTTCGACTTAGCTCCTATTAATTTATATGAAATATAGAACCCATTTTGATTTTTCATTCGCATTTGCCAAGTCATCCTTATCTTAGATATTCTCATATGTCCATGGAGTGCGATTAAAGGGAATCAAGTCCGAGGACTCTCTGTTCCATTAATCTCTCCGGTACCTCCAACAACCCTCCCCACTTCCAAAAGAAAGGCTCTCCAAGAAACGTATTGTCGTTTGGTATATCATCTAATGCGATCGGCATTGAGGTTTGCCCTCTAAGCTCATTTAAGGTAATCTCACCATATGTTTCTTTGGTTCTATAGTTTTCTTCCAAAATCTAAAGTGGATGCGGATGTCCACCTTTGATTTTCGAACTATAGAACATTCACCCTTTTGTTCCTCGGGGATCCTACAAAATGATTCTTAATTTGATCGAGATCCAATTTACGGTTTCTTCGATTATCCAACAATCGTGCCAGGCGGACACCCCAAAGTTCTCATGTGTCTCATAGGAGACTTGCGTCCGGTCCGCGAATTATTTGGGGGTTACCAGGAACTGATTTGGATAGCACCATCATTTCAAAAATGAAATCATTTTGTTTTCAAGAGCATGACCCTGAGCGACTAAAGGAAAATCAGATAACTTCGTCATTGATCTAACCATTTCCAAAAAGAATTTTGTCGGCATTTCTGCAATCCCCATTTTGTTGAGGGTTAGGGTTCTAAAAGTGAGCGGAGATCTGATCCTTCATCGGGATAAGTAGTTCAAAAACTCATTCTTTACGGATTATTACGCCTCTGATCAGATCGTAGAGATTTGATACATTTTTCCATATGATTCTCTGACTTGGCCTTTAAATTTAGAATCCCCCAAAGGTCCTCGTATCTACGCTTCATAAGCGAATGTAATTTTGAGTAATAATCATCAATAAATAAAATTACTCCAACCTCCTCTTTGCTTTGAGCACATTGAACTATCGACATCTATAGGAACGACTTTAACACTCTCGGAATTTCATTCCCTTTCGTCTAATGCTATCTTTATTTCATATCAATCCTCGAACATGATTGGCGGGGTTGGATTTAGGATTCAACTTTGGAGCGGCTCGATGAACCATCTTTCACCAACCTTTGGATCCTCTTTGGTTTATATACCTAATCTTGAATGCGAAAAAGTGTCGTTCACGTCGATGAGCGTTTTCTTTTCTGAAACAATTGATGTGTTATAGGATACATTTTAAGTAGTGGTGTGCCGATTAATTGTGTAAGAGATTTTTCCATCAATGTCCAATATGATACCACTCATCATTTCAAAAGGATGTCATTTAACATTAGAAGAAACTTAGTGTCGGCTGACCAATTTTAAGCCCGAAAGTGAATTCTTTTCCATGGGAACTTAAAATGTAATTCTAAAAAACTTTATCTTGAAAAGATAGATGACACTCCATTACTTTAAGCTACTTTCATTGGCATTGCAATATCTTTCTTCTTTGCGTGATATTGCAATAATCGTTACTATCGTGCATTGCAATATACGCCACTTCACGTAGCATTACAAATGCCTTCTCTTCATAACGTTGCCTACAGGATGAGGATCCTAAACCCACTACGCTCTCTGATCATTTAGAACCCATTGAAGCCAACATGATTAGTGGATCTCGGGACAACCAACCACCGGTAAGAAGTATCGCCGCTAAACAAGTTTCAACAACTAGTGTAGCAAAGATTACGCTTTCCGTCCCTTTTGAGTTGGGTGAAGCAAAACCTCCATTGTCCCTCTCATCAAGCAGCCTAAGCACTGGATTTTCTTGACTTTCCTTGACTCGAAAAGCATTCCTCATCTTACCATTGCCCTCACAAGAAATGAAGTTTTATTGCTTATGGCCTTTGGTCTCTTTATCTTATCTCTTGCTCCTGACGATGAAGATCCGGACGGCTTACGTCGAAAACGAGTTGGTGTTTTATCATTTTTTAACAGTCCAAAAGTTTGCAACAAATTAGTAATGAGGCGAAAATGCTCAAAAACCTTTGCGGCAGAATGAAGTACCAAATTCATGCTCGGTCTCCCGGATCATAACTGCACTTTCGAATCTCAAGTTTGTTCGGATGGGCCATCTATTTTGAGGACGTAATCCCTTACGGGTTTTTCCTCCACCATTTCGGTGACGACATCTCTCTCAAGTAGTGTCCCTAATGAGTCCGCGTGTTTTATTTCGTCGGTTGGCCTATCATCGATTTTTGTGTGTCAAAATCCAACATGGCACGATTAGGATAATTATAATTTTTCCAATCAATATAGTTTCTACATATTGTATTGACTTTAAGTATAATAAATAAAGGATTAAAAGGTAATGCAGTGGATTAAAGGTTAAAAAGAGATTTTAAGTTAAATTATTAATTTGTAATAGTTCAATTTACTTTGAATAGCTACTAATTTATAATAATTCAATTATTAATGTAATCTTCAATTTAAATTCTTATATTAATGATAATGATGTCGAATTTCATGATCTATCTATACATGTTGGGATTATCTTAAAAAGTATACTTTTTACTTTGTATAATCTAAATGAATTTTCGTGACTTATTCTTGAAATAAATTGTTTATCTGATGCCTTAAATATGATTGAATGTTACATATATTTAATTTATAATTGTTCAATAATTAAATCGTGTTACATTGTAGTTAATTTAGTGATCTTAGATATCACTGAAGATTAAATTAATGATCCTTGTAACTAAAAGTACTCCATTCATTTGACCTAGATGAAATGAACAACCCATCGCGAAGGTTGAGGTGTAAGGCTCGAGATTGGTTTGTCTTGACCAAGAGATTACACTAATGTCATGGACTGATGTAATCGGTCAGGACCTCTGGGGAGGATAAATTCTTCAAAAAGCTATCATGGAGAATTGGACTCGGTGGTTCGTTTTTCTTAACCTTCGTCCCCTTAAATAAGATCACGCTGGATTAAGTAACTATTGCTTTGACTTATCTTGGGTAGCCAATGAAAGAGATTGATACTTTTTTATCTTGGGCAATATTATTGGTCCGTATGATTGCTAAAGATTTAATACTTAAGAATAATTAATAAGTAATAATGCAACTTTGTTTGATTGCCACAGCTTGAGGTTCCATGTCTTTATCATACCAAATCTTGTAAGTGGAATTAGTTTCCTAGATGGATAATAATGTTGAACCGGATTCGCCGACCCAAGGATAAAAGATGTTAATTAATGGAAACTATTTCAGTGGCGAATTAATTAATGGGCTTAGATAATCTTAAACCACTGAAATAATGACGAGTCATACTGACCTGTAATATGGGTTAAGATGGATGGTACAACATTAATTATGTAGTGGATTAATTAATATTTATGGACTTGAATTATATTGTGGCTCCAATATTAGATATTGAGGTCCATTAGAAGGTCAATCTTAATTCTCTAAAGGCCCCCCGAGTAGCCCAACATATATAAATAACCGTGTAAAGGTGATTAAAATAAAATAAATATTGTTGTTATTTTTCCATGTAAATTTAAAATTATAGATATAGTAGGAAGAAAGATTTTCTTGAATTTTGTTATGGAATGAAGATATGTATTCTTGGAATACAAGATTATCTCGATTAAATCTGAAAATCTCCTACTTTGGTTATCTATATAGTATTTTGAAAATTTGAAGATATAGGGCAAGAAAGATTTTCTTGATTTTCAAAAGATATTATGGAAGATATGTATTTCTTGAAATACAAGAATATCTCATAAATTCAAGAAGATCCAAATCTTGGTTCTTTACCGAAGACTATATTTTGAAAATAATTCCCATAATTTGAGAACGGGATTTTTGTGGAATATTTTAATTATGGGAAAAAAGAATATAGGAGATATATTCAAGATTTCTTGGTGATCAAGAAAAGTCCTTTTCCTTTATTTTTTCCATTGAAAAAAATCGACCACTCCCTATGTAAATAGGGATGATTCTTTTCATTCCCAACGACAATTCCATATCTTTGGGAAAAAAATTAGTAAATCCACATAGAGTGATGCAACAAAGTTTATTTTTCCTTTTTGTTAATTGTTAGACAAGTGTCCTTCCACCTGGATAGTTGAAGCAAGGGCTAAGGAATACTTGGGAAGTCCTTTGGTTAGGTCCGGCCCAACCGAATTCACTTGCCCGTTAAAGTGCGATTCGAAACCCGTGATTTGCGTAAACGTGGGCTTTTATACGCATTTTATATGTTGTTGTAATTATTTGAATTAATTATAGGATTAATTCATGCTAGTAATAATTAAAGAATTATATTTGTATTTAAATATTCACCTCAATATATATTCACCTTCGTTTCCCCAACAATTGGTATCAAAGTCATGGTTTCGAACTAAATTTTTAAATTGTAATTTAATTCGTTGGCATTAAATTTGAAATCGGATAAGTAGAACTATTAGATCTCGCTTTTATGTGTATCCACCATATGGATTTTAATGTGTTTGTTTACGCATTTATATAAACCGTGTTTTTTGAATTCGATTAGCTCACTCCGTTTTTGCCTCGTGAAAAATCCACGTAGCATTGTAATTTGTTTTGATTTGATCAATGTAATAATTAGTCTAGATCTAGGTTTATTTATTTTTTGTAAATAAAATTGTAACCGAATCGTAAAACGGCGACGAGGACGGCACTTAAATAGCGGAATCCGTAATCAAGCGTGAGGCTGCCGCCATCGCCGGGCATATAGGGCTTGGTACCAAAGTGTAAGACGCGACGGCAGAAGAAACTAAGACGCTGCACCTTGTCGCGATCGTGCCGAAATGAACGAACTACCGTGACGCTAGTATACGCCAGTGTGAATCTGGGCGGCGCTGAGGTAATGAAGGAGGGGTTAGGCGCGAGGCCACATGATGCTGCCGCCTCGCCGAGGATCGGCCGACGCCATCGAGGCCAGCATCAAGGGTTACCGCTCGCCGGGTCACGAGGTCAGCCGAGACTGTTTAAAATATGGCTTACCGTGATGCGCGGCATCCCTACTTTAGCCGCCATGTAAGCCGGCGTTCGAGGCATTTTTTCGAGACGAATGAGTGGGAGAAATTCAGACGTGTTTCTTCAAGATCAAGCAAAGAAAAATCAAACCATGACAATTGGATAATTTGCCCAATATGTTTATTTTTCCGCTTTTGCTTTGATTTATTTGTCTTATCTTGTGCTTTTATTTAATTTGTTTAAATGTGTTTGCGTATGAGAGTTACCAAATGGAAAAAATCTCACCTTCAAAATTACTAAGTATGTTTAAATAATTAATTGACAATTTTTATTCCTGATAATAAAATTGAATTAATTATGACCTCCATGATTTATTCATTTGTGAATTCTTTGGAGAAATTCCCCACCTGATTCGGCCAAAAGATAGCTTTTCACATGAATGAATTCCAAAATGGATGATTGTGGGTTATTACTAGTGGCGGCAACTTACCTCCCCGAGGCTCGATCCAAGAATAGTAATCTCAGATTTAATCATGGTTATTACTTAGGTATAAAATTGATATGCATATACTTCCCGGGTCCCTGTCGATTTTATATTGGTCAAGGGGAACCAACTATTAACTGGATATTAAAGGTTTGTAAATCGGTTTGTTTGTAACTTTTGTTGAATGTGTTTAAATAATGACCCACCCCACGTGGCTTATTTAAACCGTTTTTGAGATTTTGGTCGATGATGTTCATATTGTTGGGATTATATCGAAAGTATGCTTTTTACTTTTGTATAATCGCCCGTAATTTCCAAATTTATTTCTCTTGAAATAAATTGTTTATCACCGATGCTTTAAATATGATTGAATGTTACATATATTTACCGTGATAACCGCTTGAATAATTCAAATGCGTGTTACATTGTAGTTAATTTAGTGATACCGTATCACGAAGATTAAATTAACGGTCCGCAGAACTAAAAGTACATCATTCACGACCTAGATGGAAATGAACAACCCATCACGAAAAGGTTGAGGTGTAAGGCTCCGGGATTGGGTTTTGACTTGACCAAGAGATTACCTTAAAGGTATGACCGATCTTATTTGAATAGACCTGAGGAGGATAAATTCTTGAGAATCGAACAAGGAAGAATTAGGACCTCGATTGGTTCGTTATTTCTTAACCTTCGCCCCTTAAATAGATCACGTGGGATTTGTAACTATTGCTTAACTTATCATGGGTAGCGAATCAAAAGAGATTCAATACTTTTTATCTTAGGTAATATTATTAATCATCCGATTGCTAAGATTTAATCTGAAGAATCGTGTACCGAAGGATGAAGATATTAATAATGTTTGACTGCTTTGACCAAGGACGTAAGATATTAATTAACGGAAGCTATTTGATTGGCTTAAATTAATTAATGGGCTAGATAATCTTAAACACACGGAAATAATGAAAAAGGAGCCGTATTGATGATTGTAATGTGGGTTAAGATGGATAGTCTTGATATTAATTATGTAATTAGGATTAATTAATATTTATGGGCTTGAATTATATTAATGGGTCGAATTATTAGATATTCAAGGTCCATTAGAAGGTCCATCTTAATTCTCCTAAAGGCCCCCGAAAGTAGCCCAACAAATAGTTCATTAATCAAAAAGTATTGATTAAAATAAAATAAATATTGTTCTTAATTTTTCCCAAATATTTTGAAATTTATGGATAAAAGAGGGAGAAAGATTTTCTTTGAATTTTGTTATGGAATGAAGATATGTATTCTTGGAATACAAGATTGGAATAAGATTATCTCTTAAATTCAAGAAATCTCTAATTGGTTATCTATATATAGAATTTTGAAAATTTGAAGATAATGGGCAAGAAAGATTTTCTTGATTTTTCTTGAAAAGATATTATGGAAGATATGTATTTCTTGAAATACAAGAATATCTCATAAATTCAAGAAAGATCCAAATCTTGGAATCTTGCAAAGACATTATTTTCGAAATTCCATAATTTGGATGAGGTGGGATTTTGTGGAATATTTAATTATGGGAAAATGAATATAGGAGATATATTGAAGTTTTAACTGGTGACTAAGAAAGTCTTTTCCGCATTGATTTTCTACAAGAATTCGACCACTCCTCTCCTATAAATAGGGATGATTGTTTCATTCTAAGTACAATTCCATGTCTTTTTGGAAAAATTAGCAAATCCATAAGTGGTGCAACAAAGTTTATTTTTTCCTTTTGTTAAATTGTTTGACAAGGTCCTTCCAATCGGATAGTTGAGCAAGGGCTAAGGAATACTTGGGAAGTCCTTTTGGTTGGTCAAAATCCGGCCAAAGCTCACTTTGCCATCCCGGAAGTGACGTTCATGTAAAAGCTACAGATTCCATGCGTGTGGTTTTACGTGGCTTTTATATGCATGATATATTGTTGTAATTATTATTTGAATTAATATATTTAATTCATGCTAGTAATAATTAAAGAATTAAATTTGTATTTAAATATTCACCCAGAATAGATCCGTCAAATCATTCCCCAACAATTGGTATGAGAACCATGGTTTGAGACTCTGAATTTTTTAAATTGTAATTTAATTAGCGGACGTTAAATTTTTAAATTGGATAGTAATTTATTAGATCCGCTTTTTGCATCCAATTCTCGTAGATTTTAATGTGTTTATTTACGCATGCGTATAAATTGTGGTTTTGATTTCGATTCATTCGATTTGTTTTTGCCTCGAGAGAAAATCCACGAGTAGACTAGGATTTATTTTGATTTGATCAATGTAATAAATTAGTCTAGATTCAGTTATTTATTTTTGTAAATAAATTGTAACGGTCGGAACGAAGACCGAAGAATTAAAGGACAAAAATCCGAGTCCGGGCGAAGGGCGCGCGAAGCGCATACTTTTTTTCGAGAGGCCGATGCCAAGAGTCGCCGATAGAAGGATAAACGGGCGAGGCGTAAGCAGAGGTACCGCGGCGCAAGATCGCCGACGAGCGATCGGGGCATCAAACGCTGGCGCTGCTGAGTAAGGACGCTTGGCTACCGAGGTCCCGGGCGAAGGGTGGGCCAGACATCGTGCGGATGGATCTTTCGTCGCTTTGCCCTAGAGTTCCTATGCTTGCCGATATTCGCCGAGGGTCTTGAGGCATCTTGGGTAGCGAATGACACTACGGGCTAAGTCTTGAAAGCAAAAAATTCGTTTTAAAGAAAGTGGCGGGCGGATGCGCGGGCGTGCATCTGGTCGCGAGTCGCTTGCGTGGCGTTTCGGAGACAAAAGTATTTTTTTGAGACTAACGCGAGTGGGAGAAATCAGAGACGGTTTCTTCAAGATCAAGCCAAGAAAAATCAAACCATGACAATTGGATAATTTGTGCCCAATATGTTTATTTTGTTTGCTTGATTTATTTATTATTATCTTATGCTTTATTTAATTTGTTTAAATGTGTTTTAAAATGAGGGTTTGCAAATTGAAAAATCTACTTCAAAAATTACTAAGTATGTTTAAATAATTAATTGACAATTTTATTAGGATAATAAAAATGAATTAATTTTGACCCTCGTGATTTATTTATTTGGCGAATTCTTTTGGAGAAAATTCCCCAATGAGATGATCGAAAAAGATAGGTTTCACATGAATGAATTCAAACGGATGATTGTGGGTTATTACTAGTGGCGTGATGACCACTACAGCGAGGCTTCGATCAATGAAATAATAATCATGTATTTAATCATGGCCGCCGGTGCCAGGGCCGCTTCTGGATGCAAGGCATCCTGCCGCGAGCCGCCATGCATGCCGAGACAAAGTATTTTTGAGACTAACGAAATGGAAAACTGGTATCGCAGCCATCACTGCCAAGAAAATCAAACCATTTACACCGATACTCATGCTTCAATATGTTTATTTTTCATTTTGTCGATGACAAGTATCTTACGCTTTATTTAATTTGTTTAAATGTGTTTTTTTAACCAAGGGTTGAGTAAAATTGAAAAAATCTCACCTTCAAAAATTACTAAGTATGTTTTTAAATAATTAATTGACAATTTTATTCACCATGAGAGACTTGTTCTCTATGAAAATGGTAAAATGAATTAATTTTGACTTGAGGTTTTTGGGGCCATGATTTATTTATTTGTTTTAATTCTTTTGGAGAAATTCAGTCAACTACCGATGAAAAAGATAGGTTTCAAGCTTTAATGAATTTCCAAAGAATTGGTGGATGATTGTGGGTTATTAACAAGAAAATGAACAGTTACCATTTTTTTAAAATTTATCCCAAAACCCAACAAGCTCGATCAAAATTTCGGAAATAATAATCATGTATTTAATCATGGTTATTTAGATTAGGTATAAAATTGATATGCATATATTGATGATCTCCAAGTCCCCGCCAATTTTATATTGGCTCAAAGAATTCGCTTTAGCCAAAATTAATATTCGGTTAGGATAAAGTTGTATTAAAAATTTTGTAAATCGTTCTTGTTTGTAAATCACCACTCAATGTGTTTAAATAATGACCCACCCAACGCGGGAAATACTTTTATTTAAACTTGTAATAAGATTTTTGAGATGTTGGTCATGCATGTTCATATTTTTTTGAGATTTTAATATGATGTTGTTATGTGGATCGAACCAATGTGTGATATATTTGTGATTATGCATATTATTATTTATTTCTAAGAATTTAAGGCTCAAACAGAGAATCGCAACCTTTTAATCCAAGATCGCTCAATATAATCAAAACAATTTGCTGAAGAAGATTGTATCCCAATCATCGAAAAACAAAACTTTTGTTGATTGGAATCAAACTCACTTCCCCGAGTTGTCCTCATACCTTGGAAACAAATGACAAAGCCATCCAAATCGGTTCTAACCACACCTAAACCGGATAAACCATCGATGAGACACATGAGAATCCACTAAAACGGTTAAGAAAAATGAGACTTATAATGGGGATTGTATCAAACATTAGAAGCCCGAATCCTCAATAAGATAAAAAAGATGTTCTAAACAAATTCTAAATGGCAAAAGGTTATACCATCCCGTTTTATGTCGATGTGTTGCAAATCTTACCAACACCGTAACGTTGAGATCGATGATAAATGGATGACAAAAAGAGGACCTTTCCTCATGACTAGAGATCTTAAAGAGATGTTTTCAACAAACGCTCGAATATTAAACCTAAATTTCAAGATAAGGATGCATTTTTTTTGACAAAAACAATCATAAACAAAATGGGTTCTATGAACATTGTTCTCATGCTATGAAAATTAACGGGTCAATGCCCGGTATATAAAAGGAGGGATTTAATGGTTGAAACCTTTAAAGCAAGACTAGTGGCAAAAGGTTATACTAAAAAAGATGATTCTGAGGAAATTTTCTCAGCCATGCTTAAACTTGAGGCATTTAGCAAATGAAATTTTAAAACGGACGCTGATATGAAGACTTATCAAACCACCCAAATCCCCAAGATTCAAGAAAAGAACATTCTTTCCGCCTTCAAAGCCATTGAACAAAACAGCATCCGTACGCTTCACCAATGTTTTTCCAAGAAAAGTCTTACGGGTTTTCTTTGATCGAATTTGAAAGTTGTGTGTATAAAAATGTCCCCTCAAGAAAATGTTGGTATTTTAGTCTCGGCAGATGTGCTTCATATAACAAACGATAAGGTGTTATTGAAGGCGGAAGCATTGGTTTTTCAAACCAAGCCTTGATATGGACTTAGTAAAGTGCACCATCTTCTTCAAGATCTAGATCACAAGAAAAGGGTGATCGTAAGTTTCATACAATTCCCTTGAACGCTTCAAAGATGCAAGATTCCAAGAAGAGGATTAAGTTTAATCCAATCATCCGGCCAAAATGTCCCCTAAATTGCAAAAGAGATAGAAAGATCTAAGAAAAGGCATTCTCAACTGAAAGAATATGGTTTGAACTCACAGATGAACAAATCGACCAGCATTCATTTTTGGGTGCGGTAGCAAGATATCATCGCTCACCAGTATAAAGTTTTATGTGGAAAGGACATTGAGGTTAAAACATTCTCCTAAAAGAACCGGAAAGCATGGAAAGAAAGGTAATTTCAAACGACGGACCAATCGAGTTGTTTGAAACTTGTTTAAGTGCCATTCAAATGGACGAATCCGAAATGCATCCCGATTTTGTGGAAGTGGTAATTCAGAAGCAAAAAGAACCGAGGATCCATTAATCATGGTTTTGTTTGTTTTATCCCTGCACAAGGGTTCAAATTTAAGAGAACCAAGAGTCACCCGTCAAATCGAGCACAAGTCGAGAAAAAAAGACATCTTACGTGAAATCGGAGAGACTATAGATAGAAGAGGTCCTCATCACGTTCATTCACGAAAGACATGCTTTTGGAATGGTGTCAAGACATCCGCTAACTGGCTTCCGCATGAGTATATTTGGGAGAAATTAATAGTTTATCAATGACTTTAAATATCATTAGATGTCACGGATTTACTGCCATGTTGTAGTATACTTAAAACGCACTTTGAGTAATTTTTGATGGAATTATTTAAAAGATATTCTTGTATAATCGAAAACGCCGGGATTTTTTAAATGAATAAATTGTTTATCATTGATGCTTTAAACTTTGTTACATATATTTACCGATATTCTAATAATTTACGATTTAATAAAGTTGTTACCATTTTAAATTGTTGAACTTTAAAAGCCCATTCAAAAAATAGATGGAAATGAACAAACCCATCACTTAAAGGTTGAAAAAGAGATTCATCGGTTTGTATCTTGACCAAGAGATTACACTGTGATTGCTAAGATTTAATACGAAGAATCCAAAAGGATAAATTCTTCGTAATCCTAACAAGGAAGAATTAGACCTCAGCAGTTTATGTTTTAACCTCCCGAAAATTTGAAGATAATGGGTAAGAAAGATTTTCTTGATTTTCTTGAAAAGATATTATGGAAGATATGTATTTCTTGAAATACAAGAATATCTCATAAATTCAAGAAGATCCAAATCTTGGAATCTTGCAAGGCATTATTTTCGAAATTCCATAATATTTGAGGAGGTGGGATTTTGTGGAATATTTTAATTATGGGAAAAAGAATATAAGAGATATATTCAAGTTTTCTTGGTGACCAAGAAAAGTCTTTTCCCACATTGATTTTCTACAAGAATTTCGACCACTCCCTCTCCTATAAATAGGGGATGATTGTTTCATTCCTAAGTACAATTCCATGTCTTTGGAAAAATTAGCAAATCCACATGTTGGTGCAACAAAAGTTTATTTTTTTTCTTTTGTTAATTGTTTGACAAGTGTCCTTCCACCGGATAGTTGAGCAAAGGCTAAGGAATACTTGGAAAGTTCTTTTGGTTAGTCCGTCCGGCCAAGTCACTTTGCCATCCCGAGGAGAATGCGTTCACGTAAACCCGTAGATTTCGCATCGCGTGGGTTTTACGTGGCTTTTTATATGCATGATATGTTGTTGCAATTATTATTTGAATTAATATATGATTAATTCATGCTAGTAATAATTAAAGAATTAAATTTTATTTAAATATTCACCCCGAATAGATCTGTGCAAATCATTCCCCAACACATATTTTTTTGAGATTTTAATATGAAGCATGTGATCGAACCTTGTGATATTTTTGTGCTTATGCATATTATTATTTATTTCAGTTCAGCATGTCGCAACCTTCTAATCCACTATCGAATATACCTAAAGACCTTTTGCTTTTTGGTAAAAACTATTTTGGTTGGAAACACAAACTAAAATCTGTCCTAACCGCATCATCTTCCGAATGGGTACTTGATTCACCAAAACCCGAAAAACCAACTAAGGATGCCGGAATATGGGATGAGATGATTTATGGTGAATGGGAGTTGGCAAACGGTTTGATGAAGGAAATAATTTCGGACATCTGTCTGAGAATCGTTGAGGCACCTTCATCAAGAATATGAGTCACCGCAGACATCTTAAAGAATCTCGGCGATGTTCTGGACATCGGACCCATATGGCAGTCCAAAGTGTGAAGCAAGAAATTGCTCAGTTAAAATTGGAAAAAGGGACGACTGCAGCGCAGCACGTCCTTAGGGTTATGGTGCTATTTGAGGAACTTGAGAACCTCGGCGAAAAATATGACTTCAAGGCTAAGATTGATTTCATTCTCCAATCCTTACCAAAGAGCTATAATCACCACTATCTTGAGTATCTAATGGAAGATCAAGATTTGACAGTGGAGGATCTTGTAAATGCTTTGACTTTGGTAGAAAATGAAGTGGAGCGCGAGGAAAAGAACTTGGGAAAACATAAATCTTCTCTTTATCCTAGATCAAGTGGTGATAAGGATGATGAAAAGAGAAGAAGGTTAAACCAAGAAGACTCAACATCAAATAGAAGCATAAGATCAAGCATGAGGAAAACTTTGGAAAGCGGGAGAGTAGGACAATCGAGGTCAGCCTGTTCCGATCCCAAAAGGGATGGAAAGAAAGGTAATTCTCACGCACTAGTTGTTTGAAACTTGTTTAGCGGCGTATGCCTCCCATTTTGTGGGTGGTGGATACGGGATCTACTAATCA